>VYXC01005734.1:253730-270525 GCA_013397175.1 Platysteira castanea
TTTTTTTTATTAAAGACAAAAGCTATGGGAATTGTGTCCATTTTTTTCCAGCGGTGTAATCTTTCCTTGAAAAGGAAATTAGTGCATCATCAGACTTTCATTTGTCCATATAACACTCATATGCTTTGATCTCTTACTGGCATATTGTAATACTGATAATTATCTTCTTCTCCTGTTTTTTATAATACCATGTGGCATTCTATTATGTTATACATTATTATCAATATTATACATATAATACAATTCTGCCAAATCAGGTTGTGGAAGCTGTACAGTATCAGGTAGGCTATTAGGCTTCAAATTAATGATCTCTATAGGTCACAGGCACACTAAGGATACTCATAAAATATTTTCATTGTGATTTTCAGGACCTTGTACAATTATATTAATATTTCAGATATTTTATGCATTTTATGTTCAAAGGGGAGGGATCTTCGTGATTAGATGACAACTCTCCATTTTCTCATTATTCAGCCTCCATTACCATAAAATCCTGTGCTGTGGCAATTCTGCTTTTACTTAAAGAGTACTTGCAACAAATTTCATTAATACGTCAGAAGCTCTACTACTGATCTGGTTAGAGAGGCTGCCAAATCATGAACTTCTGTCACTGGGGTGTCTGCAGATGAATTTTCAAAACCTTTTTCTTACTTCACTTTTGTTTTGTTAGGACCCAAAAGACCCAGTAATCCTTTTTGCTGTTTCTTTTTTTTCAGCCAGCGGTACAAGAAGCATTTCTTTCCTTACCCATGAAGGCGTGTTTAGTCTTTTGCTAATGGGCACAGTCATGAGGAGCCTTTTTGTACACATTGGAACAGCTTCTACTGCTTCGTCCACTAGGCAGCAGAGATTTTCTGGAGGACAATTTTAAAGTGTGTAGCTATCCTTATTTATATATTATCTCTATCAAGAATACTTTTCTGTTTTTTACAAGAAATTTTAATTCTCGTAGCAAAACTGTGTTAACTTTGCGTCTTCATCACTTTCTTCTATTTGTCTTTTTATTTTTCCCTGTAAGGAGAAACTATTAATTTCTAGTGATTTTTCTTTTTTAGAAAATTCTGGCTGCTATTCGAAGCCCTCTCAGGTGTTTTATACAAACTATGTGGTTTTCAGAAGATAATCCATCACCAAAGAGTGAACTACATCTGAGGACAAAGTCCTGATCTAATACAATCTGATCACCAATCATGGTTATCCTATCAAAACAGATACAATTTTCAGGGTGTATTTTTCCCAGGGCTATCAATATTTTAATATAGTTGCCAGGTAATAGTAAAGCGATAGGAAGTTAGGGGCAGAAATAAAAGGGTGTTTCGAGTCACACTCACTGTTCCACAGCAAGACTATTTTGTCTTCAAGTCTTAAGACCTACTACAGCCTCCTCCAGTTATGGTCCTACTCATCAACCCAGCCAATGCTCCAGTATCCAAATCTAACCAGATGCCTCCAGCTGAGACAGAACTGCTGCTGCCCAGACCAGACCTGGGACATCACCTTTGCTTTTGCTGCCCTGCTGGATGCTGAGGCCAATTCTGCTTTGCTTTACTCCTCGAGGAGGAAACCCAGGCAGGTTTTGCAGTGAAGTCTCCTCTGAAGCAACGGCATTAGCTCCACCCAGAGATCACTTACCAAACGCAAAGCCAGAGCAAATGAATGCTCCTTATAGCAACATTTCCTGTCTTCCAAAAGGAGTTGTCATCCTCTTCTGCCAACCTTTAACTTTGGCCAGACACTGAAACCAACTCTTCGGGAGCCAAGGCAATTTTTCATGCTACCTGTGCTTCTGTGCTCTTTTATGAGTAGAGAAATATAACAGTATCATTCACACCATCCAAAAAGAAATAAAACTCAGTTAAGGCAACAAAGCAAATACAGCAAAGCAACCATGGGTAATCAGTATTGAGCAGTGTGGGTTTTTTTTTCATTTTGAGCTGGTTTTTCCCTCTCCTTCCCCTTTTCAGACACAAAGAATTCCAGTTTAACAGAGGGCCCAGGTATGCAGATACCTGCCTCCCCAAACACTGTTGTTTCAGAGGACTGAAATACTTTTTATACAGAAAAAAGAAGTGGCATTCAGTTGTTAAAAGCCACAAACTGGGGAAGGATTTAAGAGAGTAGCAAAGGTTGAAAGAGGAAGCAAGGGAACTAATGAGATCAGAAATTTGTACCTTGCTTTTCAGCATCATTTTGCCCACTACCTGATTCAGCATGGAACTAAGCTCTGTGGGATTTAAACAAGTTAGGCAAATATTTATGTGTCTTGCTGAAAAAGGACAGTTTGCTGAATGATGTTTTATTGAATCAACGTTCTGCTGCCTCCAACAAAAATCTAACCACGGTCAACTACAACTGACAATCCCATGCTTTATTTATTTATTTATTTATTTATTTATTTCCAAAGGTCATGCATTTGTATCCTCAACATCTCTTGTCTCCCATTTATTATACTATTTCAGGGTTGGTTAATCTTTACAATATTGAATTATGTAAGTTTCTAAAGCACAATTTCCCTGTTTCATTTTTTTTAGTAGAAAATTACTACATGTTTAAAAGGTTATGAAAATTAATTATACCAATATTTACTCACATCTGTGGCATTAGAAACTGCTCAAAGGAAAAAAGGGATATCCAGATGTCTTCTATTTGTGTTTTAAGAATTTAAAAACCAGTTTTAGGCATTTAGAATCCAACTTTTTCCCCCTGCAGTTAAAAAAAATACATATAGACATATCTTCACTCCACACAGTCTTGCATTACCAGACTGCCCGAAGGCAGCACAGCTAAATCTAAATCATTGTTTTCCTACATTTTGTAAAACCCCTTTTGATCAATCAGGATGAAAAACTTTATGTAATTGTATTTAATTTCTTCCAATAGTAAAGGTTGGTTACTAGTCATGACTTAAGTCAAATCTGAGAAGAGAAAGTAGTATTTGTTATCTCAAAATTTGCGAAAACAAACCTGAATGCATACAGAAAACTAACTGCTACATTTTCCTATGAAATAAGCCACTTATTTTCACTATAACAGTACTAACCTTCAAAAGACACTTTCTTTTTTTAATCTAGGAATCAATTTCCTTGAAGTTTTTTATTTCATTGTCACTAGAATAAGTTAAAATTTAATACCAAATAGTAGCATTAAACCTCATCTTTTCCTTCCCTTCTGAATTTTCAGTCTTTTCTATAATCAGACAATCCTTTTGTTCTTATGGACTATAGCATGTGCTTTATTTTTGCAAGGTATTTTATAATCTTTTGTCACTGAGCAATAAAGTGTTTTACTTTATTTATCCTTAACAATAAACATGATTTTTCGGGTTTGTCTTCATATTCACATCGAGATTGATACAGGCTTTACTAATTTATTGTGCATAGCATTATGGAACATAAAATTTGCAATTTAATATAAGTATTTGGTATAGGTGCCATTACATTAGAAGAGAGTTGTAAATGTCTCCAGCATTTGTTAAGTTTTATGACTAATCCTCATTCTAAGTGGTCCCATTGGACAGAGGCGGTGGTTTTCTTCCATACTTATCCTCTTTTCAGGTCTAAACACTCCCTTTCTGATAAAAGCCATTAAAGAATAATAAAATTTGCAGGAGCGATTCATTGCCTTGGGCAGTGCTTACTTTGCAGTGACTGCAATCTGCTGTAGGCAGAGCCAAACCAGCCCTGGAAGCAACTGGTTCGTGCCCAGGTAACTGCACAGCCCAAGGGCCAGGGCTGTGTCTCCTGTCACCCTACAGTGCCCAAACCATGAGAGTCCCAAGACTTGTGCTGAAGGAGTCAGATCAAGTACATAACCTCTACAAAAATAACCTCTACAAAACCCACACCCTAAGACTGTGTGTCAGCCTTATTCCAGGACAGGAATATCCCAAGTTTTGCATTCAGATGGGCTATGTGTGAGCAGCTTGAACCATGTGCCTTGATATTCATATTCCCCTTATGAGCTCACTAAAATGCAGGAACTCCGAAATTCCTGCGTAGAATTTGTCTACTCCTGTAACCATATATTCAGAGAGAAGTCTGTGCTCCAGGTGCAGGGCGGGTTGGACTGTCCAGTGCCACACCTTCACTCCATCTGTTGTTCTCTTTGGCTGAAATGAAGCTAGGCCTGACAAGGGCACACAAAAGCAGGACTTTGGAGAGCGGGTGTAGAACCTGTGCTGGTGACAAGCTCCCAGCTACTGTCACCTCATGTGCTACCACTTGGCTGCTCGTGTCACAGCTACACGTGCACTGCCTTTCACCACCTTGGCCCACAAAATACCTGCTTTGCCACTCGTTTGACAGATCCACTTGGGCTTGAGGGCTCTCGTGTTCCAGGCATACCATCTGACTATGGTCTGTGTTTCCACACCTTGAAAACACCACCTTCCGAAACAACAGTTTCTATGGTTCCTGTTAAAAATTAACAGACTTGGACAGTCTTTCTACCCGTTGGAAAAAGACTTTGGATAATACTGTGTTGATTATACTCCTTGTTTAAGGCAGCTTACAATTTTAGATAGATAGACTCCATCATTGGTTGGTGTCTTTAGATAGAGGAACCATCATTGCTGTCACTCTCATTAGATTTTGAGGCAGGTCTCCAGTATCACAATCTCCAGGTAAATTGGCACCAGCAATTTATGGTTCATGATACAGAAAATTCTGCCAAGAAAGGAAAAGTAATACATTAATGGGAAAGAAATAAGGGAACCCTAAATCAACACTATATTCAGATTTGTTTCACTCATGCTGTTGTAAAAGTTCCTCATGCCTAAGTGCTACCTATCTTTAACACTCACCAATTTCAGTGGAAAGAACGAGAGTGACCTCCACATATGAACACAAGCCTGATCAAACTGTATTTCCATCCTTGGCACTACTCAAAAACTCTTTAGACACACTCTGGGGCAACCTCCTGTAGGTTGAGCAAGGGGGTTGGACAGGATGATGTCCAGACCCCCTTCTAAACACAATTCTTCTGCCATTCTGTGAAGCCTAGGGCTAATGATGGATTTCATGAGGAGTATCTAAAATACAACCTGAGAAGACTTTAAATATTTATCCTGCTAGTTATGTGACCGATAATGTTCACAGGAATATATTTTTTCTTATCGGAGTACAGTTTAGAAAAATTGACAATACATGTCACTGTTTCACTACAGAATTCATATTCTTGTTTTCATCCCAACTTTACTTAGTCTTGGAAAATTTTCTTCTTGGCAGAAGAAAAACAAGGATGTGTAAGCATTTCCTGTTGAAGTGTGTGTTCTGTAGGATAACCACAGAGGGAATTTAATCTCTTGAAGTTTAGCTTTCTAAAACCTATTGTGACTACAACATGGATAAGAGACTTGTCATTTTATTAATGAAGAGTGACCAGTTGTCACCCCCACATGGGAGAAAAAAAGATTGTGACACATTAGCAATGAAGGACCATGAGACAAACCAAATGTAAATACCGATGGTTTAAAGAGATAATTAAAGCTCTTGAGACTGCAATTATGACAAGGCAGCATGACAAGGCACATGTATGTCGACAGAATATATTTATATTGACAGAATCTGTCCGAGAAATCCTTTTTGTACAATATATGTGTCTGTCACATCTTTGGACTGCACATGCATTTATTGACTTTGTGTTAGCGTAGATCTTGAAATTTGTCCCTTTGCCTTATTACTCAATGACACTTGGTTAAATATATTGTGTTTTCAAACACCAGGCTTCCTGAAGCTATTTTTGTGGAAACTGGAATTCAGTGTGTACATTACTAAGTGGTATTTCCATTCTATTCTCTGTGTTATGCACATTGTGTCACTGTCACTCACAGATTCCTAGTTTTTATGGGTGGATATGTATGTGATTAACTTTCTAGGGAACTCAAAAATACTCAAAATTTAAGTAATTCTAGCTTAGAAACTTTTGTTTGAGGACATCTGTTAGAGATAGATCTGAAAAACAAAACTACTTTCATTGAGTTCACCTCTTTTGCTTTTGGTAGCCAAATGGATTCTGATTGTATTTTGTTACGGGAAAAAAAAAGAAAAAAACATGCCAATGCATATTGACAGATAAAAAGAACTACATAAAAATAATTTGTATATACATAAAATGAAAGGTGATATTCAGCATTTGTATACAGAGATTTATTCATTTACATTTTGCACATGGAAGAAATAAGGATGACACACTACCAAAGTGCAATGCTCAGGAAATAAATGCTTCAAGCTGGTCAATAATATTCTTTAAGTAATAAACATAGAAATAGATTACAAATCATTTCATCAGCATCTTTGTCTGGAATACCCCTTTTTGATTAATTAAACTTAATTTTGATTAACTTTACTACTTCTAACATTTGATTTTATTATACCAGCAAGGAACACACACCTTGTTTTCTTCACCAAAACAAAATAAGAAACAACTTACCTACCATTAAGACTGTAGCTTTCCAATCCTTTAGAAAAAATCTAGTTAGATCTACAATTGATTTCACACTGAGCTTGACTCAACTTTGTAACTCAGTTGTCAGGGAGAACAAAGAATGTCTCCTTAAAAGTATGCTTCCGTATTTCGTTCCATACAACTCATAAACTCCAGAAATCAGATGAGAAATTAAGAAGAAAATTATCTTTCATTAGTGAGCAATGCATTTTGAACACTTGGGGCTTGATAAAGGAGAGCTACAAATGTGACTTATTGTTTCAGAAAAAAAATAGCGGACAGAAGGTCCAAACAAGAACCATTTGCTTTCTTTTACAGGAAACGTCCTTGTTTCAGGCACCCTGGTTTATTGATTTTGAAAGGTCAGTGGTAGAATCAGAGAGATTTAATGATAAATGTGAAGGTCTGCCACAAATGACTAATTTCCTACCATTCATGATTGTATTAGCTCCTGGTTTACTGACATTTGGGTGGACATTCTGGGAAGAATCTTCTAGTGTTTCTCATTGAATTATGGTGTAGAAACACCCTGCCTACCATGAGTGTTGACTCTGCTCTCACAAAATACTGAGAAAGGGTTAATGAAGGGATTTTTTTTTTTTCTTTTAAGGTAGAAGTTGCAGATTTAATCCTGCTGATAACTGTGCAAGGAATCAGCCCTTCTGAGAGTGAAATGTACTTGGAGGAGAGGACAGCCTCTCTCGGCTCTTGAAAATTCATGGCCAAGCTCACAATTCCTAAAAAAATTTCTCTTAAAGAATAACCAGAGAATAGGAAGACGGTAACATGAGAAGAACAAGAGAACCCTGGCTAAAATATCAGTACACCAGTGCAAGGAAACAATGGGAAACTGTGCTGGATGTAGACAGAGAAATGGAAGGCAGGTCTCAGCAACAGCGTGAACCTGGAGGCCAGAAGGTAAAAGGCAAATTAAGGCACACTACCCAGCTGCTTGCACTGCTCTGCCATGCAAAGCATCTGTAAACCCAGCCCAACAGGCTGATTCATTCTGGCTCCCTCACAGTGCTCCAGACTGGCACAAGGCTTCCAAGGTGCACGTTCAAATATGCCCATAAATACATAAATGGTTAAGACAAAGAAAACCTAATTTTGAAGTATTTTTCAATTCACTGTGAGGTAGCAGAGAGTAAAATTTTCTTAATTTCCCGCAGAGACACCCTCAATCAGAAAAGAAAAAAAAAGAACTGAAAAAAAAAACCAACAAAAACCTGAACTCTCTGCTGTAGTTATACAAATAGAGAACAATCAATATTTTAATGAAATCATTGGATTGTGATGACAACCATACACTGTGAAGCCCAGAACTGCAGGTGAGGGGCTGGGTTAGGGGTTTCCTAGGACGCAGCATTGTAGAGAAAAACAAACAAACGAACAAACAACCCCAAAACTAACAAACCAAACAAAAAGAACACAAAAACCCGAAAACCTCTCGCTTTAATCCCCATTTCTTCCAGCGCCAACTGCAGAAACTTTTCCTGATATGTGAGAGGCATGGTTCTTGCTAAATTCTGCAGCTTTGATTAAAGTTTAAATACTGTTGAAAAAAAAAGCCCCCTTCCTCACTGAAACACAAATAGTAATTTCCTCATTGAAGAGTGCTCCGAGGTACAGTTTGTACCCACTACTAACATTAAATACTTCTGGAGACACTACATAATCATGGAATAATGGAACGTTAAAGGGTTGGAATAGACCTTAAAGATCATCTAGTCCCAAACTCCCCTGCCACGGGCCCGGACACCTCCCACCAGACCAGGTTGCTCAGAGTCCCATCTAACCTGACCCCAAACACTTCCAGAGATGCAGCATCCACAGCTTCTCAGGACAACCCGTTCCAGCATCTCACCACCCCCACGGTAAAAAACTTCTTAAAACGTACTAAATTGATCTATTGTATCAAAGAAGCCCTTCTGGAGTCACTTTTCCAAGGAAAGCTGCACAATTTTACATCTTTGTGTTCTAATATCATTTGCTACAGCAGCGTCCTGCTGTCAGACTGGGCAGGTCTAAGTCACAAGTGAAAGCTTTTAATAACAAACTGCAGTGAACTTGAATGGGCCCCTGATAAACTGCACAGCTGTGCTGGCCACACTGCTTTGCCTTACCCTTCTTGCCTGAGCCAGTGCTCCATGAGTCCACAGATCTCCTCCTTCATGGAAACAACGGGAAAATCACAGTTTAGGGGGAAAAGTATGAAATAAAACAAAAAGATTAAAAATTATACGTGTCTCCATGACATGTATATGTTTCCATCTTTAGGCGTGGAAGTCAGCAGCAAGCATTGTCTGATAACAAGGCATTATGCCCATTATCTCAGCTCAAACCGAAATTCCTGCATCTTTCCTGTGACAGCTCTCCATCCACAGCAGAGTTATCAACAGCACAGAGACTGTCTGCCGAAATGATTGTAATCACTAACTCAGCTTGGTAACACATTAAACATCTCACCAGCAATCAGATACAGGGGGTTGGAGGTTTCAAAGAGAACTATTTAAATGCTTTTCTAGATTCATTGCTTCCTCTTCATTCAGGAGCATGGGCCTAAACGCAGCTAATTACTTGAACACTAAAAGACAAGCTTCAGCTCTCAAGTTGTATCTTTAACTGTTGTTACTGGGACATGACTATAATTTCTTTTGTGAGTATATCAATTTTTTAAATTTTCTTTGGGTTACCATAGGCTCCAAATGGAATATTATCTGATATTATTAATGGGAAAAAAGTTGAAGCTTTACACAGTATTGTACTGTAGGTAACCAGGAAGAGGCCATTTGAGAAAGAACTTTAAAAAACATCTCCTGTATCAATGATTTCACCTCCAATATAGATATCATTTTCCTTAAAAAATTTCAGACCACAATTTGCATTTCTTTGGTGTATCTGACACAATCTTGTGACAGACAACACGTTGAAAATTTGTTCTGCCATTCTCTTTAAAGTTTTTTCTAATCATCAATATTTTTATTTTTAAATTACTTTTTTAAAAAAGTATTACATTTATAAATATATTACTTCTTGATAAAAGAATTCTGAAACTTTTTTTATAAATAAAGCTTCAAAAATCTTTGTTTATTTTTAATGCCACTTATTAAAAAGATAAGTCCACATGGAGAGTTCTCATGTCTTCCTTCAATCTCAAAACTTGAAGTGATCCATTGGAATGAATGATACCCACCTATCTGAGATGATGAAAGGTATGAAAGGTACCCACCTATTCAGATCTGAAATTCCAGTCTAAGTCAGAAGCTGCCCTTTCCTTCCAACCTGGTTAAAGTCTAAAAATGGGGAAATAAGGCCTAGAAGTTTGCCTTTGGTATTCTATACTGTTATGTTTCTTCTTTCTCCCTCATCTCTCTTGCAAGTGTTTTAAAATCTTAAAAGTCATCAATATTTTTGCAAACTCAGACAGCAATAAAAAAACCTAGGACTATTTTCTCTGCTGTATGGCTCTTCACCCTGGTTCTAGTATTATCTTGTAATTGTTTATTTGTAAAGAAGGAGATTTGTGAAGCATAGGTCAGTATATCATGTAAATATAATATGAACCAAAACAAATATATGTGATAAACTCTGTTCTGAAAAGTATCACTGGAAATGATTGGAAGTAGCGTCAGATGTTTTCGGAGCTCTCTCACAACATCTCATCTGTCCCTGGAAACATTTACACTGCAGCCTGGAAAGTACAAAGCACAGATTGGGTCAACAGCAGACAATCTGGATGAACAACATGTTTGTTTTTATTGTTTGACTGGCCTTGTGCAAAGGTGCTTGTGTGATATCTTCATGCCTCCAAATAAACTGGAAATACAGCAAGACTGTACACAGCCGGACCACTAGATCCAGCTCCAAGGAAAGCATTTAGAAGGTTCAACAAGCCTTGTAAGACAGGAACAAATTTACGTATTTACCAGTTGCCTCTACCCAGTGTTAAGAAGGGCTTTTCAGAGGTGCTAATGTTTTAACTATAAATATGCTCTAAATCAAAATAATGCTTTCTTATGTGTGAAGGTGCTCTCAGTGCTTGCATGCAGGAGCTAGATTTGAGGGGAATCTGAGTTCTGAATGTTGTGGATTTTCTGCTGTTCTTTTAAGAGAATCGCATTGTTTTTACAGCCAATAAGGGATAAGGAGGGTCGATATGCCACAACATACTATGGCCAAGATGAAAATTAGCATTTCAAATGGTTGGAGCTATTGTACTCTTAAGTAGGCCTGTTTAACCCATCATTTAAGCAAGGGAAATAAAACAGATGAAGGGCTTTGGCAATTTTTTCACCAAAGTCGATTCCAAAGATGGTGTCTGCTGTAACTAAGATCTGGATGTCCCTTTAGCCAGTGTAGCAACCGTGCTTTGGGAAGCCACAATGCCATCCTCAGCTGTGGCTGTGAGATAAGGACGCTGCCTAATAAGAACAGTCCTAGGACAAGCACAAACGAGATTACTTGAAGAAGATCTTAGGTGTGCCAAAACCTAGGTTGACTTTTTTGTCTTGGGCTGTCACAGCTTGGAAGGCTTAAGCATGTGTATCACATAGTTTAAAAAGGAGGCTGCAGAACAAGATTTTCAAGGACGGTGTCAGTGAAATGACACACGGGTTGGACTTGCAGAAAGAGCCCAAAGAACTAAACCTATTAAAAAACTGGCACATTACAAATTTGCACTCTGTTCAGCAATTTGGCAGAATCCATTTATGACAGATTTCATGTTGGGGATTGAGTCCAAAAATGACTCCTCCCCTAATTATGAACTGAATCCCCCTCCCATCTCTCTTTTTCCTTTTTTTTTTAATAATAATAATGAAAACCAAACAAATAATGAAAATAAAACTGCTTTTTTTTGACTTGCAAAGGAACACGAAGGATAATGAAGGGCAAGGGTGTGAGTCTCCCCACCAAGATACGTTACCAACTGGAAAATTTGGAGAGAAGCAGGAACGTGGGATTTGAGGCACCAAGCTGGTGGAATCTGAGTATGTCATAAAGGTTAAGCGCAGTCTCCGAAGGGGAGCCAGGCATCCCATGGAAGAGTAGCCCCGCTGGTTGGTGGCCAGCTCGCGTTGGCATCGGTGCTGCGGCAGATGCTCATTTAAACTTCCACCCTAAAACTTGCTGGAAGAAAACTTACAGCAGTAGGTAGGGGAAGATGGGAGGAATAAAATGGGAAAAAATAGTAGACGGACTGGAGAGTGAAACAAACTGGCTACGGTACAAACGCATTTGAATTGTCAATGTGTAGCTAATGGTTCTTGGTCCCAACTGTCCCTTTGGCTGCCATCATTTTTATCTTTGGGTCATTATAACACAATACATCTGACAGTTACCAACTTTCCCTTTGTTCTTTCAGAGCAAATTGATTTTTGGTTTTGTATCTATGGCAATTATTTTAACCAAATTGTTTTTCGATTACACAGGAAAACGGAAAAAAATAATATTTGACAGTGTGAACTCCCCACCGCTTCATCTCGGAAAGGGTTTACTTAGAAAAGTTCTTTCCAAAGTCTAGTCTAACAATGGCTTTGTAGGTCAGGAGATTCTTGATTGCCATGACAAAAGTGAATTTGATTTTATATATACCTGTGTCATTATAGTTTGATGTGAAACTTGAAACTAAGAGCACTGACTGTGGAGGGTTCCTTAATTTAGATAAATTGCAGCAGCAGCTTAGGATCAGCTGCGAAAATATAACCCAAAGTATCAGCACCATTTTCAAAAGAGTCTATGAAAAGTGGAAATTCTGGTCCAGTACTTTTCATGTATTTTCCATTGAAATTTTCTGCCTCAATTTTCCCACATGAAATTGTATTTTAACTTACATGGTACTTTTTCCTCCAAAAGTATTTTCTTGATATTTATTTCACTTTGTCATTTAATTTCATACTGAATGCCAGATACAGAGCCTAAAATCTAGCAAGAGTGAATATGAGGCATTGTAACTAGGGATCTGTGGGATACCAACCCAGCAATCTCATATCGAAAGGTAAATTGAAATATATGCAATTATGGAGAATATTGAACCATACTGCTATAGTATAGTGATACTTCTTCATGGATATTAGCTGCAAAACATTACAGATAAATAACTGTAATGATTGATAAGCATATTGATAAGCATATATAGCTAAAATAAAAATGTATCCCAAAAGAAGTTTTCTGTACTTACTGTTCAAATGGGACTCCACTGGTTGCACTTTCAAAAGGTGTAATTTGTGGTGGCCTTTTCTAGTATCTAATGTACAATATGGCAATGTATTCTTCATATTGAACTGCTAACTAATGCTACATGTGGTAGTTTACTAACCTCTTGAAATTTTTTGCTAGTTTGGACGCAGGAGTGGCTTACAGAGTTTCTATCTTCCCGTTCATTTTCATGGGATAGTAATAGAAATATCAGAGGCATGAATTACAGGTTTGAACAACTGCCCATACAAGTTTTCTGTTTATCCAGACCGTTTCAGTAATCCTGGGAGTTATCGCAAATATTTGTCCCAGGAAAACTCAGTGAGAAATGAAAGTCTAGGAGGAGATGTGGGAGAGCTGCAGGAAGAAGAGGACCAAGACCTACTGTTGTCAGCACTGGTTAATGCTAAGGGAAAAGCAGATGGAGATTGTCCTGGTCTCAGTTGCTTTAGGAAGGGTGCAATTGCTCCTTGGTGAGTTAATCAAAATTACCCCCAGCCCTGTGAGTGCAATGCCAGTTCCCTGGCATTGTGATGCCAACTAGCTGTGGACGCTGTCTACTATTGATCATTTTGGAATGGAATTCCCAGCTGCTTGGGAGCGCACAGGCCTGGGTTTAGGTAAGGTATTCACCACCATTCCCACTGCCCCATGTGATCTCGGGTTAACTAATCGAGTTAGTTTACAGGGTCAAACATCTTAGTGCAATGAAAACTTTGTGATAGTTTCATAATGCAAATGAAAAAGCTGTTGATTTCTGAAGCCAAGAGCTAACAAGTGCTACTGGTGACTGAGTCAGGTTTGTTGTAATCTTTACTTTGAAGATATGCTGGAGTTCTCCAAGGTTAATGAACCACTTGTGGGAGAGCTTTTCTTCAGACTTTAGCTCTGTTTTATTCTTGATAGAACCATTAACTTCTACACTAACCTTTCTACTTGTTACTATTACACACATTCTGCCGACTAAAGCTTTATATTGATTTTTGCCAGGGAGCGCTTATAAATTGTAGGTTTAAATATATGAGGGTTTTGGTTCTGTTAGCATTGGGTGGGATACAGACAGACAATGATTAATTTGTAGATTTTAATTTATTTTAGATATAAGTTACAGTCACTTTGGCAGCACCATAGTCATTAGGTTTTGTTTCTTGAATCATTTACTCTAATTATTCCAGATATCTTTTTAATTGCTATAGTTTCCAGTTAAGAAAGTGAAATTTACAAGATATGATGAATAGTGTTAGCAAAATACATTGAGATACTGGAAATTCTTCTGATCCTTCCAAATTTAGGACCTCATCTATGAAGAATGGTGCCAGTGGGGCAGAGAACCAACAGTCCTTGCCCTCTGGAATCTAGCCATGCATTAGAAAATCCTGTATTCTCCTTCTCACATTTTAATCTCCTACCTCTTGATTTTGTTTATGAAGTTTTCATATTAAGATTCCAAAGAAAAACATTTTTTTCCTTTGTTAAAAAAACTACGGTAAATGAACTACAAAAAAAACCCTTTAGGATGAATCCTAAATTTTAGGGGTTCAAAAATTATTATTCTAGTCTACTTCAGTGTTTTATTTTCAAGTTTTTTATATATCATTGTGTTGGTTTTGCATGGCCTGCTTTTTGGTAGTGGGGAGGCCACAGAGGTGGCTTCTGTGAGAGGCTGCTGGAAGCTTCCACTATGTCTGGCAGAGGCCGTGGCTGATGGCTCTGAAGATGGACACGCTGCTGACCAAGGCTGGGCCAGTTAGAGATGGTGGTAATGCCTCTGTGATATTTAAGAAGAAAATCAAAACAAAGTGGGCACAGTTTTTTCCTAGCCAGAGGAGAGGAGGAAGTGAAAACATGTGAGGGAGACAACGTGGCCACACCAAGGTCAGTGGAGAAGGAAGGGGAGGAGGTGCTCCAGGCACTGGAGCTGAGATTCCTCTGCAGGCTGTGGTGATGACCATGGTGAAGCAGCTGTGCCCCTGCAGCCCATGGGGATCCCCGGGGGATGCAGAGATCCACCCGCAGCCCCTGGGGGAGGTGCCCATGCCAGAGCAGGTGGATGCCTGGAGGAGGCTGTGATCCAGTGGGAGATCCGGTGGAGAGCGGGGGGCCCCTGCTCCCAGGCTGGAGCAGCCTGGCCTTGGAGGACTGCACCCTGTGGGGAGAGACCCCCGCCACAGCAGTTTTGGGAGGACTGTGTGCCTGTGGGAGTGGACCCACGCTGGAGAAGTTCATGGAGAACTGTCTCCCATGGGAGGGACCCCACGGCCTCACAGGGAAGGACTCCTCTCCCTAAGCAGCAGAAGAAAACCTCGGGTGATGAACAGACCAAACCCCCATGCCCTGTCTCCCTGCACTGTCGGTGGGAAGGAGGGAGGAACTGGGGGAAAAAGGTGTTCTTTAAGGACTTACTTTACTTCTCATTATCCTCCTCTGATTCTGTTTGTAATAAATTCACTTTGTGCTTCCAAGTTGAGCCTGTTTTGCCCTTGGAGTGTTTTCTCCCTGTCCTTATCTCAACTCATGAACCCTTCGTTTAATTTTTTTTCTCTCCTCTGCCCAGCTGTGGCAGGGGAGGATGAGTGAGCGGCTGCCGTGGGTGCCTGGAGTTTGGCCACTGCTGTGACCTACGTAGTTGGTTATCCTTCTTGATTTCCTTCAGTCAGGGGCTTATTTCCATTCCATCTCAACTTGAAACACTGAAGCACTACAGCTATAAATATTTGGTGAGTGAAATGTTGGTTTTATGTGACATTTTGAGTCAAAGATGACTTTTCTGGTTTTGCTGTTTTTTTGGTTGTATTTTCCAAACAGAAAATAATGCTCTAATCAGTGTCGATTTGTTGTTGGCAAATACAAAAATAAATCAGGGAATAGAGTTTTTCTGGGGTTTTTTGATGACTGTCTTTTTAACCTCAGTGTAGGCAGTCAGTGAAAGCAGACTGCGGGTAAAGTGTATTAGGCTGGTTGGAACATTTGTGCTTTGCAAAATTGCTTGTAGCTTTCCTCCATGGAGATTTTACATCAAGGCAGTTATTTCAACAGCATTGTTTTTACAATGGATGATAATAAAAGATATTTCTTGGATATTTCCCTGTTTGATTAGGAAAGAAACACATATACCCAGTCCTGGGACCTGAGCATGTTACTACAATGAAGGCACTTGGAAATTACTTTCCATTTTAAGAATTACTAATAAAAGAATTCTTTGCATTATGGGTCAAATTTCTATCTGTGTATTCAGGCTTGACTCCCTTGATTTGATTGCTCTATACATTTCAGAAATCATTGTAGCTTTGAACAAGATTTGCTTTCAATAAGACATTATTCACGTCTGCCCAAGAATTAGGCTTTGAGAGATTTGTACTAATATTTTCTATTATGTTGGTCAACAGGGTGGCATTCTCTAAGTTTCACTTTGATATTCAGATTCAAATATTCACAACAAAAATATGAATGTCTCATGATTGCAGCTGTGCAAATAGCAAGGGATTACACCAACTTTGAAGTTGGATTCTGTTCTCATTCTTTTTATTATTCATTTCCTTGTGAACAGTAATGGCAGAAATGTGGGGAACTTGCTGAAATTGACAGACAATAATGCATATTCACATCTGAATACACGGCAAATAGCTACTATGCCACAGTGTATGTATAAAATCAGCCCTGCCCTAGAGCCTCAGGACAGCTGCCTGTCCATATTTAATTTACGTATTAAATATATAAATAATACGTATTTAATAAATTGAAATGGATAAATGGGTACCACTACATCAGTGCACTTTTTAACTGTTTAAAGCAGCCAGACCTTCATTCAGCACAGAAACAGCACCTGTACTGAGATCTCACTGAATCGTTCAGAAGCAGTATTCCATGCATTATTCTGTGGTATCAATGTAGTGGAAGAAAATTAAATGTAAACATTTGCTGTAAGCAGCAAAAAAAGTCTAGCATTCAGCAATTTAGGTCATGATCCCTCAGTCAGAAGGAAATAAGATTTTTTTTTTTTTTTTTTTTAAATCTGGTGTTTGTGAACATTGCCAGACTATGAGAGTGGCTGGATAATTGAGGGGGAAAAAAGGTTAATGTATCCTAATTAAATTACCTGAGCTTCTACTTATCTTTTTCTAAAAAAAAAAAAAAAAAAAAAAAAAAAAAAAAA
>VYXC01005734.1:272411-288337 GCA_013397175.1 Platysteira castanea
GTGTGTGTGTTTTCCAATGCATTCAAGCCCAACAGAATGCCAGGCTCCAACACACAGTCCCAAACCCATCAGTCAGAAAAATTCATATCTGCCACTCATGTGCCAGGCTCCATGCTACCAAGTGCTGCTCTTGCTACATGAGCTTTAACGTCACTGTTTCTTTATCTTGCCTTTTGCCAAAAGATTTCATTTCCATGCAAAAAGCCTGAACTGCACATGTCAGGCGCGCACACCATCAGCACTGCAGCAGCATGAACTCTCACGAATCTGAATGGTGAGACAGTCCCCTTGTGCGGGGATTAGAAAGACTCTGCCCTGTGGTGGATTGTATAAAATGATCACGAAGGCCGCAGAAAGACAAGTGTTGAAATCATAAAAATCACCACGCTCAGTAACTGGCACCAGTGCTGACAGACTTGGCAGAGAGGCCAAAGATTCAATTGACCTAAAGACTAAACAATGCTTTTTTTTCCAGTGGAAATGCTCCCTTTAGATCAGGGCTGAGATACATTTAGCGTGGCAGTGGTTCTTCATGGCACAGAGCTGTTCCTTATAAAAATAGCCTGAAAAAAAGGAAGTGCAGCAAAAGCTGGCTTAAGAAATGAATGTGACTAAGCCAGATTCTGCATTCATCCCATTCATTATTCAAAGAACACACACACACAGACATACGTGCACATGTTTAAATACAAACTGACTGAAAACTAACATAGCTAATTTTGACCCAAATTATAACTGCGTATCTGATTTCCGTCTAAACACAAACAAAGCACCTGAGCATACTGACACATACTGGTGCATGCAAGAACAATTCTGTTCTC
Source organism: Platysteira castanea (assembly GCA_013397175.1). Lineage (NCBI taxonomy): Eukaryota > Metazoa > Chordata > Aves > Passeriformes > Platysteira > Platysteira castanea. The sequence goes on from VYXC01005734.1 coordinate 273,233, forward strand.
AGCCATGCCACCTTAACTGCAGAAACCCCACAGATGTCAATGAAATGGTATTGGATTTGTAATGGAGTGAGAACAGAATATTGCCCAGCATATCTTTTTTTTGTTCGTGTATTTTATTTTAAGCAAAACATACAGAAGAAATCTTCCTTTGCTCTCCTGGTATCAATCAATGACTATTGCTCTGTTAATGTATTACAATAAAATATCTCAACGGTGCATTGAGCTGGTTGACTGTAATATATCAGCAGATCAATGGCTTGCAAAAAGAGAATGGTCAAATGCGAGACAACTTCTCCAATTAGATAATTTTCAAAGATTTCACACGCTGAATTCTTAATGACTTAGAAGAAATGAGTCAACAATGTTAACTGACTAACTGGAGATCTCACAGGGTTTTTCCAACTGTTATCCTCCTTCTTGTTCCCCCATTATTAAAACCAAAGATAACATATATTTAATAAATTTAAGGCTGCTTGTATCCAGAACTGGATACTGCACCTTGGGCTCCACTTTGCTGTTAAGAAACTTTTAGACATGGAAAAAAATAAACCAAAAAGCCCAAAAAACCCAAAGAAACCAAGAGAGAAAGTAGCAACACAGAGAAATGGGGGTCTGCAGCCCACATCCTCAGTGAAGGAAGTTTCCACCCTTTTGTAAGTCCTGGGCTACTTTCAGGATTCATTCATTTCCAGAATAATTCTGTGTCACCTTAATGGAAGCCAGGTCACTGCAGTATCAATTCTTTCTAGCTAGGTTTTCTTTTCTTAAAAATGTCTTTCAGGTCTGTAATCATACTTACACATGGACCCGATGGTATTTACAGAGGAGACTTATTTTCTTTTAGGCAAGTGGACATCTGAACACACAAAACAAGATGTTCTCCTAACATGTGTCATTTCTTCCTCCTCTCAAAATTTTAAAACGTTCTTGTGGGTGAAATTGTGATATAAAAAAAATTATCTGTTCAATTTTGAAAGCCAGACCTAAAAGCTTGGCTCCGCATGCAGTTGTTCTGCTGCAAAGAATTTTTTATTCACACATCCTTCTTTTTCATTGCCGTCATATATTTCTGTAATGGTGCATAATTAAGCATTGACAAATCTAAATCAATAAACATCTTCACTGGTTGGGGTGGCATCAGCACTTAGAAGTTCTGCCTATAGAGAAGCCCTGGGGTCTCAAAGATCAGATTACATATTTCAAAATATTGACATTTCGGATTTGTTCTGATCTGGGAATATAATAAAGATAACCTCTCTGTTTTGCTTTGTTTTTGTGTTGAGTTTTTCTATCTCATTGCAAAAGGAAAAGAATAAACAAAAACCAAAACCAGCCAAAGAAGAAAGCACTTAAGCTAAACAGTTAGACCAGTTCAGTGGAATCTTCTCAAGGAGTAAACATTTTTAGAATAAGATCTCCAATGTAACAGAAGTCTGAGATGGTGACCTGGCAAAGAACTAACAAGAGTAAGGGGAGAGTTGGGCTTTCTCTTGTGCTGTGATCTAGCAGGTGGAGCTGTTCCAGACAGCTGTACTTACCTGACAGCAAATGGAGAGTGCTACAAGAAATGCTCCATGATCTTAAAAGCTTTTTTCCAACCTAAATTATTTCATGATTCTGTGAATCTGTATTGTGCCTTCTTCTAAGCAAGCTGAATCTATCTCCGGTAAAGTTCATTTTCTTTATCCAAACTTGTGCTTGAAGCACACAAGAAAACAATAATCCCTAGTGCCAAAGTATTACAGACTTCATCTAATTACTCAAAGCTCAGAGATACCTTAATTGAGATTTGATTTTTTTCTTTTAATGGTTACATGTCCCACAACAACAAAACCCAAGCAATGCACGTTAGAAAATTAATCTTCTCTTCAACATGGTATTTCTGCTTCTGCTCAAAACAAGAAATTGCAAAACACGCATAAAAAACTAAACATAACAAACAAAAATATTTTCCCATTACTCTAAACAGGTAACACACTAGAGAACATCAAAGACCTGAGATGATATAATTGAGCACAGGTGTACTATAAGGTCAGAAAAATTGAAAGTTAAAATTGTCCATGCATTTTTAATCAGTTTCTCCCATTTATTTGCTTTAGGATACGCTCTATTATTATCACCAACTACAGTAGTAGAATTTAATAATAGAATACTAATTTGCATTTTTCAATGCTAAGTAATCTCAAACAATTTTCCAAATAATAATTCGTCTTTACATCGTACTTGTAAATAGAAATCAAGCACTGTCTTGCCATTCTACATGGAAGAAAGAAACAGAGTTCATATAGAAAGTTAACTCTGGGACTAATTTCTATTTCTCAAATTCTGCTTACTGAAACTCAAACTACGAGCAATACTGATTTAATGCAATAAAAAATATGGTGACAGACTTAGAATTGCATGTGTCGGATCTGGTACGATCCAGAAGTGCATGAAAGGAATTTATAATACACTGCTTGTCATACAACACGGCCCATCTCACAGAAGTGCTAAGAAAACCTGTATGTTATTACCATTCAGTATCTGACAAATAGTAGATGATTCCTTAATGACTCCTGAAGGCTTCAGATCTTTAGTCACAACAAAGTCAAAGAGAAGCAAGGTTGTCATCAAAGTCATAGGTAGTCTTAAATAACTTGTGGGCTACCAGCAGATCCTGGGGTTGCCTCAAGCAAGCAGGTTTAGTTTGCTAACATATGTTAACAAAACGTAACATCCCGAGCAATTGTCTCTCATGGACAGCAAATGAAACATTACCCACGACAACTTTAGGCTTCCAAAAGTTTGAACTTCTAACTCCAATTCTCTCCTAATATTTAAATAAGGTCTTGAATGTATATTTTATTTTAAAGGTGCATACCTACTATACAATGTGAGGGTTCCATACCTTTCTATTATTTGAGGGATATGAGAGATGAGACAACTTACCTAGAGCAGCAGCTGTGCAAAACACGCAATGAATAGTGCAAGACATGGAGGGCATGTGCCAGGATCCATCTCTGCTGCTCACAGGGATGCTGTGCACTTCCACAGGGATCCACAACACCTCAGCACCGGGGGGAACACTGCTGTGCCACAAGGACACTCATCAGCACCACAGGGGCACGGCGTGTTTGCTGCAACATGATGCTGTGCCAAAAAACATTAACACTTTTGTGCCGGTGAAAGCACAATAAAGGACACGCTCACCCCTGCTAGGTTCAGCAGAAAGGAGGGGGAAAAGAGAGTTTATTTACATTTATCATACTTTATAGGATTCTCAACTCTACAAGGGATTGGAGGACATGTCACTTCCTCCTCAATCCCACTGGAGAAAAAGGATGCTCATCAAACTTTCTCTTATCACAAAAGGAATGATACACAGAAAAGACGGTTAAATAAACATTGGCCATTATTTACATGAAACTGTGTGAAAATTCTTTGACTCCAAGGTTAAAACAGAAGGCTTAGCAAAAAACAGGACAACACACCTTTCCCTGTGATGTTCCCACTCCGGCAGTGACTTGTTGGTGTCAGAGTGTGCTGCACTGGACACGCCACGAGAACTGGCAGGTCTGAACAGTGTGTCAGCTTCACCTCACAGTCACCTCTACCTGCAGGATTAAAACCAAAAGCAAACCAACACAATAAAGAAAACTCCTAAACAATTACGGTTTTTTGCAGCATTACAAGCTGGCTAGGCCAAATTCTACTCTATTTAAGCAATGTACTCTACCATTTCTGACAGTTACTCCAGCGTGACTGAGAGTAGAAATCAGGTTATTATTGTAGCCTTTGACAGAAAATGTTGTTAAAGCGATGTTGTCTTCAGAGTCTTTCATGAAATCTGTAAACACATTTAACATTTCTTTGAATGGAAAATATGGATTGTCAATCTATATTGACTCAGTGAAAAGAAAAGCCCAATATATTAAGCTTAGATCCTTCAAGCGTTTATTTTCTCTAATGATTAACTTTACAATATAATTTCAACCTTTCGCAAATCAATCACACTAATCATAAGAACTCAAAAGGAATGTTTACACTGCATTTGTCTTCTGGTTTAATCCTTTTGGATGTTGCTTAACTGGGTAGAATTCAGTATGGGGAAAAACACAGCACAGGTACTGCTGCTAAATTAAGACCACAAATTTACTAACCAGAAAGAGTTATCAAGTCTTTAATTCAAGACCTTCAGGGACTTGAATTAACATCCAACCTACTGAATAAGACCATCATCTTTTCTGAAATAGGGAGATGAGTAAAAAGCATGCCATGATTATGCTTCGTGGAGATAAACCCATGGCCTATAATCTACAGTGTCTATAGCCCACACAAGGATGTCATTAGTCTTCCAGAGCAGCCCCTTATGGACCACGCGTAAAATGGACCAGGAAAAAACAAGATCATATCTATTTATGGAGAATTTAGGACTCGAAAAATAAGTCAAAACTGTTTCTGTGTGGTTGGGCTTTTTTTATGCTCAGACCTCCTTTCTAGAGTTCAATCTGTATGTGGGCAGAGAAGGTGGTCACTCCAAATCTGAATGTCATTGTGGCTTTGACCTTAATCCCTAAACTACAGGATGAAAGCGCAATGATTGCAACACTATTCTGGCTTCACAGTTTATTACTATAAAACACATGTTAGCATACTATAACCATTAGTGGATACATTTTTAAGTAAATGATAAAAAAATAGGCAGGAAAGCAGAAACAATACCCTGTGATACATACGAATTTTCATATGAGAAAGAAGAGAATCACGAATAAGAAACAGGAATACCAAAATGAACAGTTCATAAAATCCTAGGTTACAAAAGATTCAAAAATCCAGTAAGATACACATTACACTCCATTACCGTGAATATGGCAGTCAGGTTTTGATGCTAACTTGGTATGATATCCATTAATCTTAATATACAGATAAGCAAATGTTCAAAAATGTTTTACTTGTTGACATAAACATTTTTGTGTGACAATGTCAAGCTTTAATAAGCTACCACTAAAATTCAGTCACAACTGCAGGATCATAACAGGACTTAGGTTTTGAAATCTTCCGCCTATCAATTGGTTTCTAACTGGACACCTCTTGGTTTACTGCCAGAAATCTTCTCTGACTCCTCAGAAACCTATCCAGCTCCTAAACTCAAAGGTCCCAGGCTCTCAGCCCACATCCCAGCCACACTGAACATAGAATTTTTATTTTGTTTTGTACAGTGTAAATGTAAACAAATATCAGGACTGTAAATTCTCAGAAGAACAGAATTGCTATTTTCCACTCAGCTTTAGAGGTAGGAACAATGACATTTTAAAAGCCTGAGAAACAGTCACATTTGATGTGAGATTTCCAGCTGCATGAATTGATCAAGATACTGAGGGGGACAAGCACGTGGCCTCTGTGCCTTCTGTCCTGTGTTGGGTGGTTCTCGACCCTGATTGCTCACTGGATTTTTCATAGAAACCCCTGCTAAGCCTTTAACCCTGAAAGGGAGCTTGCAAGTACCTTGCTCAGAATATTTGAAGTTTATTCTCTGGAGAAATTAATGCTACTGATCACAAAATCACTGGCTGTTATTTATATGCACACATTACTTGTCCAACACTTGTGCAGTGCCAACAATTTCGTAAAAAAACACACAACAGACTTGAAAGGATGGAGGGCTACTTTTGCTAAGTAGCTGTTTGTTAATTTGGTCTGAGTTGGTCCTCATTGAAAAGGGTCCAAAAATTAATGAAGCTGCTCCACATGACGTTGCCTAAGTTCTCTCATATGGGACATACTAACAGTTCACACAGTTTTCCTGCTGCTTCACTGGTGCAGGGCCAGACTCCAGGCTTGGTGTGTCTCTGGATTTCTTCTCAGTGATGGCAATGATTTAAGTGAAGACTATAACTGAAAACCAATTTGCACTCAGTTTTACTTGCAAATGAACAAAAAACCAAGACAGTAGTTGGGAAAAAAACCAACAAAAATCAAAGCCAAACTGCAATAAACAACTCAACCAAAAAAAAAAACCCAAAAAACCAACCAAAACCAACCTGCTCACATCCAGAATTCAGAGGGTTCAAAGCCAGTCCAATGCAGTCACACAGCTAGGTGAGGGCTGTCCAAATGGAGTAGTTTTGTTCCCAGAGTGGCTGGACTGTTCCTCCAACGCAGTGAATTAAATCTTCAAAGGAGCATCTAGTCATGTCAGTCCTCATGTAAGGAACTTGATACTGCCAGCATTCCCTTACTTCAGCAAATAACAGGAATCTATATCTTTCAAATAGATAGTGAGATAAGACATGCCTTTTTAATCCCCACTGTAGGAAGGCTTTAATCAATAAAACCTCCAGGTTTGATCTACAGCCAGCCAGCCCATACATCAGGGCACACATTGCTTGCAAGAAAGCCATGCTAAGCCTCTGTTTGAGGGTCAGTAGTGTTGTTTAACTTACCTAAATTTTAAGACTTACCTAAATTTTAAGACTACTTTCATTACATATTTAATACCCTGTAACAACCTGTACTCAAGGCTCAATGGCAACTTTCCACAGATTTCTGAACAAACAAAAATAAGGGTGGGGTGTTTGTTTGTTTTATCATATAATGAAATTTTAAAGAAGATTTTCTTAGCAGCTAACTTACATGGATAGTCATGGGAAGCGTGCTAGTATCCAGTCAGCTGTCAGTAAACTCTCATTTCAGTAACAACACACAGAGACATTTCCACTCCTATTTTCTAGTTCTTTAACACAAAACGCATGTCACCGTACACCAGATTCAGTGCAGATGAAGGGTAAAAAAGGAATTAGCCAGATTTTAAATCTGAAAAGACATTCCTGGTGCTAGATGTTCTTGATAGGCACCAAGACTTCTGTGCCGACCTTGGTGTAATAAAGCACAATTGTTAAATATGAAGGTACACTGATTTGGCTCAGAAATAAAGTGCACATTTGTAGCAATAAGGTTTGGGACAGTAGGACTGTAGACAATTCCCCCATCACCTTCGTATCAGGACTTGCAGTAAAGGTCTCTAGCTCATAGTGACACTGCTGGCATGGCAGAAAGTCAAGTAAGGCGTGATGGCTCCTGATATGAAACACGGATCAGATGCTCATCAAATCACGTCATTTGAGTTTTCAAAATGTTGGTGAAATTTAACACGTAGGTATCCAAAATAATTAGCCATGTTGCCATAAACCAGCCTTCTGCCACACAGCAATGATAACCTTGAGAAAGTTGAAAAAAAATGATACTTTATGTTCTATGTATCCAAGAAAGTGGTCCCAGAGAGCTTGCACATTTTAATGGTTCATAGCTTTATTAAACCTATTTTCTTAAATTTGTCTTCTATGCAGGCCTCAGCCTGCCTTGCAAAACAAACAGAATTTGAAGAAGATGTTCTCCTTAGTTAAGGCTGCATATTGAAATTCAGCATAGAACTAGAGAAGGCAGACTCAGAACAGGCAGCCAAAATGGCCAAAAAACTCCCAAGAATTTATGAGTGTCTGTAAACAGTAAACAATAATAGATGCAGATTTTCTGGCTTTAATTATATTGGATGCTAACAGGCGGAATATAGAGAGATAATTTATATTGTAAATACTGCTTGAGATTAGAGAAATTTAATTTAATTTTGCAGAAACAGTAGTAAAGAATCCTCACTTGATTTATGATGTGCAAAGGTTTCCTCCTTCCCTCTGTAGCCACACAAACAAAGGAATGGCCACCTGCACATGCCCAGGCCTTACCTGGAAAAGATCCCTGGGACACCCTGAAGTAAATTCAGAACCTTTAACCTTTGTCACTCCAGCTAAAAGGAATCATTCTAACAGCTATCAGCAGAATTAAAGTTTACATCCTCTTTTTTAAGATTTCCAGCTACTAGAGGAGAGTGTGGTTACTGATGCTTGAGTAGCAACACTTTTATTTGAAAGAGGGCAATATTCAGGCTTTGTAGATGATGCATCCTAGAAGATGGCCATTTCTAGCTGCTTTCTTCTGAAACTGGCCCAGTGCATATGTATTTATCTACTAAAATGCAGCAGTTTCCGGGATTGACCAAAGTAACCTATATCACACAGCAACATTATAGATCATGTTAGGGCAGGAAATGAAGAATAGCTCTTCCAATTAATGCCAGATAGGGAAATTCATTACATAAGATGTAATTACTTAAGCTGGAATTTGTCCAGAAGCTGGAGTTCGGCCAGAACACGAGTTTAACATTAAAATGCTAAATAAAATAAAAAATATTAAGAAAAGAAGGAACAAACCCTAGTGGTTTCCAAACCAGAGAAAAATTTCTTTCTTTTTGATTATACATTACCCAATCAATACAGAGCTACTGTGATACCCAAAATGAGTTTTCTCTGGGACCCCAAGGTAGAAAAAAGGGGGAAGAAAATTATTAACTCCTTTCTGAGGTGCATTTACTCGTGGTAATCGCCTAGTTAACCATACAACACTTGTGATTTTTATTACAGATTTGGAAAAATTATCTATCTTTGACAAAATTTCAGGTGACTTTATAAATGATTAAATGAACTCCAAATAAAAGGAGAGAACTGATAATTTAAATGTGCAGAATTGTGCATGTTTAAATGTGCACAAAAGTGCACTGATTTGAATGATCTACTTGTACAGTGCATACAAATGAATCTACCATCACTAGTTGTGAAAATCATCATCGTCACTTCCAGAATTTCCCAAGGATTTTCTCAGTTCTCCTCAGGAAGACTCCCATTAAAATCCTCTGCCCTCCCAAGTACACTAAAAAATAAATCTAGTTAGTTAATCTGAGAGCAGCACAGCTAATGAAGACTGTTTCCCAAATCCCCACTCAATATATCCAAGTCTTCCTCTCCGCTACTTCCAGCCTCCCTCCACTCCTTCATTCTCGTTCAAAATGAGGACACAGCACAGAACCTCCCTCCTGGATTTCCTAATTACTGAGTAGGGAAGAGGCAGCACAAGAGCTATATTTATGCTGCTTGGCCAGCCAGCACATGTCTGCTCCCAAAAACAAAATAACACAAGCTCACCACACACTCTTCCTTGCAGCAGGAGCCTTAATTTGCATCACCTTTTCCTCTTTCTGGTAGCCAGTTTCCACAAAATTGGTAGAGCTCCCACAGTAAACTTTGGTTGAAATTAATTAAAAGACTCCAAAGTTATTTGGAGCGGGCCGCCAGACGAGCAGCATGACAGCGTAACTTGTGTTTCCTTAAGAAAGCAAGCTAAAAAAGGAAACTACTAATAATTATTATTTCCGTATACCATGAGGCCTAAGTTCTTGACTAAGGCCTACAAACACTACTGTGATACTTATAATAAACAGAAAAATTGCCTAACAGAAGGAACAACAGTAGATGAAATGATAACACAGCTTGCATTAATTAACAACAGAGCTCACTATTCACAGAGGAAGTTGCCATAAGTATACAGACCTGGAGCCAAATTTTTGCTAGAGCTGAGCTCCCATTTGCTGAGAGAAGACAGACATTTTCAGAAATACCAAAAAGTCAGCAATCTCTATTTAGGTATCAGCAGAAATAGTGAGAGCTTTAAAAAAAGAAAAAAAAGAGAGAATATAGTCTGCTACTGCTCCCTGCAGCTGGGAGCAAGGATGTCTCAGCAGGAGCTCTGGGCCTTTCAACTTTTCGGGTAGGGGGGCAATGGCCCGGGATTGCCTCTTCTGAGCCAGTCTGAAAGGCAAATAATAGCTGTGGTAATAAACCCAACATTACTGAATTATTTATTCAGAGTGGAAACAAACAAACAAACAAACAAAAAATGTTGGGGCTTTGTACTAGCATGGGGAAGTTGTCTTTTAAAGTTTCTTAAGATAGTGCATCCTTCGCCTCTTTCTTAGAAGACACTTAAACATCATTAGAAATCAGTAAGATTTAACGGAAGATGTAGAAGGGACCTAAATTGTGGAATGGAAACTCCTTAGAAAACCAGCCAGAGGCTGAGTAGAAGAACTCTTAAAAAGTGATATGTGCTTTATAACAATATCTGTACCGGGAAAGTTCACTGAAGCTCAATCTTTCCTCAGCAGAACACAGAAATCCCCTGAGAAAATACTTCCATAATTTGGGGAGGGAAATAACTCCAAAATCAAAACAAACAAAAGCCACTGAACAGCCCAAAATGTGTTTTCAAACTTCTGATATAATACTGTTTCCCTCAGATAGCAAGACATCCTCTTTGTTGGCCTCAAGCCTCCGGAACACATGCCTGAAAAGCAAACTCTAGAATGAAATAGTTTCCTTTGCAACTCTCCAGGTGTTCTGCACAGCAGCCTGGGAGCTGATATCACCAGATCCATCCAGAGGACCTTCATTTTACTGCACACTTAAAATTACACAGGTCAGCAATATTCTCAGGAAGAAATTGCAAAATGTTCCCATCAAGTGTTGCTTAATATGCATTTGTGTGGTAAATAGTCACGCTTCACCTCCTTACTTGTGGTTCTGCATTTATTTTTCTTTTAAATAGGAAAACAAATTAATAGATTTTCCAGTCTCTCAAACCACCTTGCTCTAGAAGTAGTCAACTTATTTTGCAGAGTTAATCATCAACTCCACAATTTATTTTGAATGTATAGAGAGGCCTTTATATAATTTGCTGTGCATCTCCACAACCTCATTATACCAGAGACATGGGTGTACATAAGGCCCTAGTAAATGGACCTAAAACACCACAAAACAATGTCACAAAATAGCAAAAAGTTAAATTTTATGGGTTTATGATGGAGCAAGTATAACTGGATACATTTCTCCTACAAAACAGACTTCGGACCCACTGATCTTGGCTTCAAGAAGGGCTGAAAAAAGCAATCACAACATAAAAAGCTGGGAGAAACCAAGCTAGATAGTGGTCCTGGCATGGATCACAGGTCTTTTGCTAGGGATCCATCATACAACGAATTATTTCTTTGGGTCTGCAAATGTTTTCCAAAAGCATTGGGCATTCTGCCATTAATTAAATCTACATCCAGTTATATTGAATGCAGGCAGCCCTTTCTTCCCCAAAAGATCCAGATTTTTCCACTAAGTCACAATGTCTCATCTCTCCCATGCCTTGCTGCCTTCATTTTACTATCCCTCTCAAAACAGTGAATTTCAAAGCACTGAAATCTACACTGAAAACCTGCCTGTCAGAGAGCCCTGTGCCAGGCTGACTGAAATACTCTTGGCTGAAACACCACAAGGTTATAACCCTAAAAACTGCCCTCCTCAAGTTAGGTTTGCTTTAGGTAATTTAGTCTCTTACAGGAAAGCATCCATCTCTGAAATTTGATGCAGAAGTTGAGTGGTAACTGATACAAGTTACAGTAGGTCCCAAACTGAGGTAGGTCAGAGATCTCAGTAAAAGGGAATAAAGTTGCTATCAGCTAAAATAACAACTTTTTGATCTACCTCTTTCTTTCTGCTCCTCTGCCACATCTTCCCTGCATGTAAATGGGAACCACAATTATATGAATTGACCATTATTAGGAAGAGATCAACAACCAAAGTCACAAACACCAGCCTTGTATTATATTCAAGTAAAAACGCTGTAACAAAGTCAAAAATCCAGGACATGTGAAGGAAACAGAGCCTTAGAGATGACTTGGCACAACCATCTCTATTAGTTTAATCAAAAAGGGAAGATTAAACACTACCTGTGGCAACACAGATCGTTAAAGCCAAACGATGGTCTCTCAAGCAAAGGAGAGCTGTAAAGCTGAAGGCTGTAAAGATGAAGGCTTGCCAACCTCCTTAATGATAACCTTGTCCTGTAATAGATTTGATTTCTTTTTCACAACTTTTGACAATCAAGAGAGAATTAGGTTTAAAACAAAGGTGTTAGGTCATCACTTTTCTACCACTACTCGGGCCTTTAGAAGCCACGTAGGCCAGAAGTAGTGCAGTAACATCAAATGTTTTATAATGAAAATCTATTTTATCGCAGGCTAAAGTAAATGGAGGGTTTCGTTGTACAATTTGAAGAGAATACGGTTTAGCAGTTCAAAGGAGAGAGGGAAGAAAAAAGTGGGGAGAGAACCCCATGCACATAGGCAGTACCAGAGGAGGTGGCTTGGTCTTTCTGAAGACACCCAGAAAAGTCATGAAGAGGAAACTCAGAAAGGACAAGAACACTGAATGTTTCTTCTTGTGAGGATAAGAAGGAAACAGCAGCACAAATTTCATTTTGAACCTTGTAATGACATTCTACCAGAGGTGCTCAAAACCCAGCGGTATTTCATGTTTTTCTGAATGTTTTGAAGAATGGGATAGAGATGAGTCTCATCAGACTGACCAGAGTAGTCATAAAGAGAGAGTCTATCCTAAATTTCCTATAGGCATATAGAGCAAACATGGAAATATTGCACCATATATTTAAGAGATTTCCCTTTAATGAGAATATAAATGTTAGCTTAATTACTTTAAAGCAGTCATCCTTGGCTAGGGCACGCTATGACTCTGACACACAACACATGGAACTTTAAAAAATAAAAGGGCTTTATAGAACATTTCCAACAGAGTTTATGGTTTAGGCCACTCTTGTCTAAAGTAATATGTTGAGTGGATGAAATCACTCGTGTGACAAGCGATAAAAAATTTAGCTTTATGTAAAATACCTCCTCTCCAGAAAGGGCAGAGACCCTTCTCATCAGGCTGGGTTGTGAAGGCTTGAGGGCTGGCAAACGAGAGGGAGGGAACATGGAAATTTGGGTCAGCAAGAGCTCCTGGCCATGCAGCACTAGGGTTTGCCACAGAGCTCTCTCTGCTCCACATCAAAGATGTCATCAGCCTCTGAACTAGCAGCTGTCTGTCCTGTCTGGCCTCTGAGCTTTTGCTCTCCTACCCTGAAGTGATTTCAAGTGGGCATGGCTGTGTGAGAGATACCATCCTTTAGATGAGCTGGAAACATATGGCACTGACCACATGTGGTCATTAGAAAGTCCCGCGCCAATTTTTGCAAGGCTAACAATATTAGCCCCAGTATCCTGGCCAAATTCCAATATAGGTAATTATATTCTGGATAATGACATACAGGCTAGTTTTATAAGGTTTAATATACATTGTGGAAAGTGGCTTGCACCTAAGGGCTCTGAGTTAAACTCATTGCACAGTCAGCTGGGATAAAATTAGAGAAGAAACTACCCAAGCATGTCAAATGTTTAAGCTTTAAAACCCTGTGTAGACTGAAACAAAAGAGGAAGGGATCCAGGGGTGCTTTAGCATAATCAAGCTGGCTCATGCCGCTGAAGACACAGCTGGGATCCAGAGCTCACTGCTGCGAGGAAATTTGTAACAGTATCCCCACCCCACCTTCAGCAGTGGGTGTGCATGCATGTTAAATTACCAGGTTAGGAGAGAAGATGGAGCAAGTAGGAAGCAAAATGTTGTTTGCTGGGGTTTTTTCTTGATTCTCCGCCCAAGTGAAATAGAACCAAATCAGTCTTATAAAAAAAGCCCCACTGTTCAGATACTCACACCTGTTGCACTGCAGCCCTGCGACCCCTGCTCAAAATACCAGAAGTAGTGTTACTCACCTTCTAACTCGCATTTGTCTCATCTTGACCTGTTTGAAGACACCAACACCAGCGCAAGACCCAGCTGGAACCACACCCTGGCAGGTCATCCACTAGGTTCTGCTGATGAAAAGCTCTGAGGCTGATGCCCAGCCCCAGAATAATTTGGGTGGCAGGACACGTCCCTCCAGCATGCCATTAAAATCCAGAAAGAGCATTGGGAGATTGCCTTCCTCACCTCAGCTGGCTCAGGAGGCACTCACTTGCGAGGGCTTACTGGCCCCAGTCAAATCTGTTGACATGACCTGCAATTTTGGATGGCACAGAGCCAGAGATGGAACACAAGCAGACATGCTAAGGGCTGAGAGCACGATGGGTAATAACACTTTTTTGGTCTTTTGATCCCCCTAAAGCTTTCTGCAGTCAGTGCATACCATTTTACACATCATACAAGCACGGAAACCACCTCACACTCCATATATTTTATACCATGCAGAACAGAAGAAAAACAGTTTCTCACTCAAAATCATGGCTAAACAAAAGCTAAGGAAGATGTTTTTTACTGTGAGGGTGGTGAAGCACTGGAGCAGGTTGCTCAAAGAGGCTGGGGATGGCACATGCCTGGAAGTGGTCAAGACCGGGTCGGATATGGATTTGAGCAACCTGGTCTAGTGGAAGGTGCCCCTGGCCATGACGGGGGGCTGGAACTAGGTGGTTTTTAAATTCCTTTTGAACTGAAAACATTCCATGATTGTATGATTCTTCAAAACCACCTTAAGATTTGAAAATTCACCTTTGGCTAGCAGGACATGCCAAGCAATGGCACTGGAGTACAAGCAGCCATCTTTTAGTCTTGAGATAAAGTTCAAGTTAAGCTGTGATTTGTTTTTCCCAATATTACGAGCAGGCATGATCTTATTTTGGTGTTATCCTCAGGATTCCAAACTTTCATCCACATATTTCATGTGCTGGTGCAAGCCTCACGTACTTGTAGGTGCACCACCTCCTTTCAAGGTGCTCTGCACCTTTCCTGGGCTTGAATTCCAAGCTGTCAAAGATAGGAGACATAGGCTCTCTGCCCCACTCTCCTCATGCAGAGAACGCTGTTTCATCTCCTCAGTTCTTTTCTCCATTAAAACACATTCAAACATAATTAGTGTAACATTAAAAATGGAGGAAATTTTGTAATTGCCAGTTGTTCTGTAGCCATGGTTACATCAGAGATTTATACCAAGCGACGCTGGCCTGAGCACGCACAGGCAGTTAGCAGGAACAGCAGTAGGATAATGTTTGTGTGCATGTGCAGGTGCGCCGAGATGCCTGTTTGCCAAAAAAAAAGAAAANCTTTCATTCCCTTTCTCAGACAATTAATCTTTAGCTAATTGAAGCAGGAATGCTGCAGGATGGGTTTCACTGGGGCCTGTAAATCTCATTTAGCAAAGTGAATTCCAGGCACATGCTGCACCTAATGATGTGACAGGTGGGCTGCACCACAAGACAGCAGCCGCCGAAAAGTTGATTCTCATTAGACCCTCGGAGTCCTGCAGTCAGTTTTCTGATGGCTGAAGAACACTAATCGCATCTGTTTGCTGCTGGGTGGGGTGGGCAGG
>VYXC01005734.1:295938-307850 GCA_013397175.1 Platysteira castanea
TTTTTTTTTTTTTTTTTTTTTTCCTACAAATAATTCTCTCTACAACTTTTTTTTTACAGTTCTTTATATTTTTACTGTGGAAATAGCTGCCAACAACATACAGAGTCACCAACTTTGAAGGACACTAGAGGTAATTTTCGTACTGCAATGAGCGATGTCCATGAAAATGAGAGGTAGAGAGAAAAAGGTTATGTTTATATGGGGGTGATCTCTAAAGTAGCTAAAAAGCTCAGGGAAGGCCTGTGGGAAATGGAAGTTACTGGGGCAGGTAACTGGGGCAGAGCTGGGTTTCCGTAGGACGTTTCTGTGGAAAGAGGAGACGAGTCCCAGGCATTCCATCAAGGATGAGGCTGCTGTACAAGCAGTACAACACAAGGAGTGTGCTGACTCGTGTCACGAGGTAGAAAAGCTGCTTCATATCAGAATAAGCCTTTTTGGGGAGAAGGGAGACTGAGAGAAATAAAACTCCTGTTCAAATCTCCAGATAGAAGATACCAGGACGTATAGATCTAAACCGTGTCGTGTGGAAGCAGATGTGATTGGTAAGATACACACAAATAATCTCTTCTGAGGGAAAAAAGGTATCTCTTTGATGATCTGATATGACTAAAAAACTCAATAACCTCAACACCTATTGACCCGTGTGAAAAACAGGGGCAGATGGTATCAATTGTTATGTTTGTTTGCAGAAAAAAAGAGAAAAATTATCCAAAACTGTCTTCCCTTCAGTTGTTTGTTGAGTTTTTTTTTTCACAAAGAACAGATAGCTACGATAATTTAACTAGATTTCCAAAACTGTAGGAAGGTGGCATTTTATATGATTGAAAAAAAAACAAGAGCTGAGAGAGGCTCGCACAGGTGCCAAGCATAAAAATCACGGAAAAATACTCCAAATACATAAGGCTAAACTTAACATAACAACAGGTCAAAAACAGAGCTGAAAGAGTAAAATACAAAGATGCAAGTTTGTTGGAAGGAAAGGAAACATTTTTATGGCTTTAAAACCATTTCTAGGCCCAAAGTTCATAGTCAGATTACTTATAATAGCAACATGGTGACAGAACTCAAACTGAGTGACATGACCCATACATTTCACTTCAAAATAAATGTGCATTTTTCACTTAATGAAAGAACTGGAATAAAAGGGCAACAAAAATACTCTCTCAAATATTTTTATCTTGAAGTTACTATCATAAATTTTCCTTCTTAAAACACGGTCCTCTGTCATCTTTCTAGATTTTGAGCATACTGAGAGAAAAAAAATATAAATTTTTTAAAAATTTTATTTCCAACCCTTCAATTTTATGCAGTTCAGTCCTGAAGTCCCCATTTTATAAACTACTCAGGCCTTTCTGGCAGGGAAAGGAAGCAGCAGTCAGTTCCTTAGAGGAAGGACTGACAACTGTCAAAGATTAATGGCATTCGTGGTTACTGATGTGGCCAACAGCCAGGCACCATTTTTTCAGTTTTCATCTGAGCAAAATTTTAGCTAAAACAGGTGCAAATACCTATGTTTGCATTAACTTCTGTTTATCTTCTGAGACAACCCCAGGAAACTGAATCCCATCAACTTCTGGCTGGTGAGGGGGTCTCAGCCTCTCCCACAGTCAGGCCTTGGAAGAGCCTTTTTAACTCTCATTTCCAGAACTGAATTGTACAAAAGACTGTGAGAATGATGTGTGGATATATTAACACAGGTGGGAACAGCCATTCACAGAAGTGGAATTACACAATACTCTCTGGAGTGCTTCCAAAAGGGGATGCCAAATAATACGGGAAATATTTGCATCCCTAAAGACAAAACCTAAATAATAGTTGGAGTTAGGTCTTTGCAACCTAATGCTGACACCCATCCCTAGACAATGATGCCATTCTTCCAACTGGCACTTGGATTTGGCCCTAGGTGTGCAGCTCCTCTTTTCTAAAACTAAGCAGAGTTGAAAACCAAAAACTACAGGCAATACACTTTCATATTTCAGATGTTTTGAACCATTATAGAGCCACTTCAGTCAGCCACCCCTGGCACTACACTTCCTGGAAAAAAAATTATTCGATTGCATCCTCTGGGCATAGCATCAAAATGACCCAGCAAAGACAGGTCAGACCTTGCAGTCAGTTTAAACTGAAAGCGACAAATTTACAGTAGCAGCATTCAGGTTTTAGAAAGTGGTTCAGATGATTAATTCCATACAAAAAGACACTGGAGATTTCAATTACTCAAAATCGGGAAAATAAGAGTTTGTAATGAATGACAGAAAAACAGTGAGAACACTGTGGACACGACCAGATTCTTGCAAAGTCATTATGAACATTCTTCCTCTTTGGAAGTAAACTTCTACAGCAAAATATTTCTACCCAAAACCACATTTTTAAGAATCTTCATCAAGCCAGTTGCACATCTGTTCAGAGCGTTAACACAAGCACTGCCACAATAGAACAAGACATTTCTACTGGTCTTTTCCAGATAGGTCCTTGATGATCAATTTTGAAAGTTTCCAAGGTTGGCAGAAATCCTTTGCAGTCCAGTGCCTGTCCTGTACTGATGAGGGAGCAAAGAGTTGTTATTCATGCCAACTAGCCATGAAAGAAAGTCTTCTGAAAAGCTGTGCTGGTCCTTAAATAAATATTTATTGATGGGGGAAAGCAGGGAAAGGAAGATGTATGAAGGATCTGCCACACAAGAGAAAGTATGTTAAAAACTCTCCACGGCCTCCGAATTTTTTTTCCTCTGGCTTACCAATGCCATCAGGACAAGTAAACTAATAAGGCAGCCTGAACAAACTGAAATAACAATTTTTTTCTGCAACCTTAGCATTACCTACATGATTATTCTTCAGTGCACACACATAGACATGCACACACGCACACACACACATACACACACACAGAGTGCAACAATTTATTTTAATGTAATGCTGCCCCCTTGTGCTTTTGTATACAAGGAAGTTTTTGTCAATAACCAAGGTTTGTAGCAACTAAAGAAAAGCAAGGAATCGGCCTTTTCCTCAGCTCTGAGCTTTCTCACAGATTTTTTCACTTGAGCAGTAATATGATCTTACGCAACACTCAGCAGTCTCAGAGCCTAAGGAAACATGAAACACGTATTATCATAAAAAACAAAGATAGGCTGAAAAGAAAGCACACCATGTGTAAGTCAAAGCTGAGAAACGAAGACAAAGGTAAAAATCAAGCAAAATTACTATCAGTTGCTGAAAATGAGTGCAAAACAGATTATTCAATTGCATACATTAGGTTATAGTCTGTCAACACAAAGAAACAGGTTTTACAGGGGATGGCAAAGCAGAAGTGATAGGGCAAAATAGGAAAAATGAGAGGAGAGCTCTACAGCTCAGGAATCAGTCTCCTTCACACTAGCAATCTAGCACCAGCCAGCCTTTGCTTACCAGCTTTTGGAACTCCCTGGCACACCAACTTGTCCAGTGTCCCACATTAGAGGCATTATGAACTTCCGAGAAGCTCTTAAGAGAAAAGTATCTCTTTGGGAAGGCTTGGCTTAGAATCAATTATCTGTCAACTGCCATTGTAAATCCCATAACCAGGGACTGTCCGGTAAATTTGTGTTCCTTGGAGATGGTCCCCCACAACATGGCTTGAGGACCATGAGGACCTGGAACCATTCCATATGGCACAGTTTATGGCAGAAGACAAGGAAATTTGTTCTAGTGTTTTTCAAGAATATGAAAATCTCAAAAATTTAGAAAAGAAATCGAAGCATATAGGCATGATACGAAGCTCTGGGTACATAACATCAGTACTCACAGTCATTCCTTTTGAACTTTATACAAGTCCTACATCCTGAAGAAAATATTTTATTTGATGACTACTTCCCGAAATTCCATATGAAAGATAGTAAAGCTTGTGTGTGTTCACTCAGGTTTTTTTATTAGGAAGAGATTTCCTTTAAAAACATATCTCTTGTTCTCAAGCTTTACAAAAGCTTAATCAATAGGTCCTTACAATCATGGAATAAATGCCTGTACATAAACATCCATATAGTCATTCCCTGTGTGTTTCGTATCCAGGCTACCAAATACATATGTGACCTTTTACTGGCCATTTTCCTTTTAAATTTCAGAGTTAGAAAAAATGGTTATTTGGGTCAAGAAGAGTGCGACAATTCCAGGTAACTTTTAGTAAAAAATTACAAAAAGCGAGTTGGAAGTATTTTTTTTCTAGTAGCTACTAAATGAAAGACAGTCCCATTTTCATCTAGATTCAGTTTGACTTACAAATGTACAACCTTTGTATTTTAAATATGTCTATGCTTTAACAAAGTCAATGGAAGTCAAGAAGCTAAACAAAACCTTTTGTTTCAATCTGAATAACACATTTAATTTGAACTGATATGATTTGGTTTAGTTTTTCAGAATGCTGAAGGAAAATTGATCATTTTTAATTTAAGTTGACCCAAGATAATTTTTTATTGTGTATCTAAGCTTGGTCATTGACCTGACTAAAACCTAACACAGTTATTCAAGGAGGTCTACTATAAATAAGATTTATCTTTAGAATTTCTATTTTTTACCTTTTTTCATTAAATCTTATCTTTCTTATTAATTCTTTATATGGAAACTCAGCAGATGCTTTCTACAAAACTAAGAGTCTATGGTGTATTATATTAGAATGTGTGAAACAGTATGCAAAGTGTCAACCTCTGTTTTTCTCCTCTCTCTCATGAATGTAGATCTAAAAGGTGGGCAATTTAAGGATGTTGGCACTGTCTGAAGCAACATTAGCCATTTTTAAACTCTGTGTTCTCACTTCTCAACATATACATCTTACATAAATTAAATTAACTTGGCCTGTATCACAAGCTGAGCGCCATCCCGTGACACAGAGGTGACAAAAAAAAAAGGGGCTGTAAAACAGCTGTAAAACCTGCTGGGGAGCTGTGCGGTTCCAAAAAGAGATGCTGTGTCTCCCTGCAGCTGGGAAAGGAGGGAGTGCAGGGGCAGGTCCTGGAGCAGGAGGGGTCAAGGTGGGGAAGACTGGCAGCCAGTCGTCCTCCTGTCATTCCTGGTATCAGACCAGGGATCCGGGGAGATGCAGATAACAGCTCTACACCCACTCACACCTAAACAAAACTCATTGCAGACAACAATCTGACTGGCTGCCGGTTATTTTGCCCAATAGTAGTTCTAAAACTGCAATGCTTCCTTCAATTAATTCAATTTTTTAAACAAAGGAAAGTTCTGTTACTTTCAGTGACAGTGTGGTTTCTGGCTAGTGACAGTCCTGCAGAAAGAGCTCATGAATCAAGGAAAACTTACTGCATGCTTTCTATGCAATACATAACTGGTAATATTACTGTACTTTCATTTCTGATTTTGTGGGCCTTGAAAAATTAACTTTAATATTAATATAATGTTAACTTTAATATTCCAGTGCCTCTAAGTTGTTTCAGTTACCCTAATTTATTTCACTTGGATCCTTTCAGATTCTGTTCTTTTCTATTTTTCAGCCTACCTTTTATTTCCCTCACTTTTCTCCATTCTTTCTTGTTTTCAGTCATTTCAGATCTGTATTTTCAGATAGATATGTATATTTTTAAAAAGCTTTTCTATAGTTACTGCTACCATTATTATTAAAGGGCTTACTATATGTATCTCAGCACCTTCTCCCACCATTTCAAAAAAGCATGTAAGCAAGGAAATTATTCAAGGTATCTCTTAGGGATCCTGAGACTCTTCTGGCAAAAGCAGAATCCTCTGGGGGCGAACCATAGCAAAAAGAAAACTTAGATTAGTTTAAAATTGGTTTCTGATGTTGTCTTTGACATTACAGAGCCTGTACTAGGATTTTTGTGAAATTAGGTTCCTCAACTAAACCAAATAATTTAATAATTAGGGATCAAAGTTAGACTGTATGAGTGCCCCTCCCGAATTTATGAATAATTGACATTAGCAGGCACTGTACTACCTGATCAAATACTTAACCTGCTGCAATATAAATAAATATCTCTAAAATAAAAGACCCCAAAGTTAACTATCTGTTCTGTTACACCATGCTGTGGGAAAAGCCACAAAGCAAAATTTTGAAGTCTGTCTGAGGCAAAAAAGTACTGCGGCAGCACGAGACACAATTGAGCCAATCAATTTCTAAGCAGCTCCTGAATCTATTTGGCACACGCCGGATCAAAGCCTCCCTCTCCTATCAAAAGCAAGGGGGTTTAGGGAGTGGAGGTTACTTGGGCCACAATGTAGAGCCTTGTTTCCCCTGAAAGGTCAAACTCAGGACGAAGGTATTGGTGTGGTGACCCAGTGGCACTGGAGGAAAGCTCTCCCTGCTGTCCTGGTGTGCCAGTGAAAGCACAATGAAGGACACTCTCACACCTGCTAGGTTCAGGAGAAAGGAGGGGAAAAAAAGCAGAAGGGAGGGCAAAAAAACCATTCATCATATCTTATAGAATTCTCAACTCCACAAGGGATTGGAGAACATGTCACTTCCTCCTCAATCCCACTGGAGAAAAAAGATGCTCACCAAACTTTCTCTTATCACAAAAGGAATGAAAAACAGAATAGACGGTTAAATAAACATCGGCTATTGTTTACATAAAACTGTGTGAAAGTTCTCTGACTCCAAGGCTAAAACAGAAGGCTTAGCAAAAAACAGGACAACAGTCCTGGCACTGCTCAGACTCCAAGTGCTGCTGCCCGAGTGGCTGGCTGACACCACGTTCTGTGCATGACAGCTGCAATGTCTGTGTTAGAGCTGTAGCCAGGAGCATACGGCGGTGGAGACACATCTGGAAATTGGGTTTTATCTCATCTGAGCCGGGAATCTCCAGCACCACTTCGAGTTATCTGGGATGAAAGTAAAACCTTCCCTAATTGCTTGTGTGTTTCTATTTCCAATCTTTCTCTCAAAAAACACACAGATGAACAAACAAAAAAACAACAGAAACAATATCGGTTCTTTTCCATGTCTTTGTCATCTGTGAAGACAAAAATGTATTTTTTTAATTCTTATTTGACCTGGGCAATTTAGCATAAAACTAATAACAATAAATCCAAGGTGAGTGATAATTGAAAACATGTGGGATTTATCTTGTAAAAAGCCAATAGAAAAAAAAAATCAAAATACTATTGCTTACAGTGAATCTGGAAGCTTGTGACAAGAGTATTGACACTTAATACTTGAGAACTTTTTTAAAAAATTGAGCTGGATTTTGAAAATAAAAGGTTTTAAGTGGTGCTATCTGGTGGACTACAGCGTAGTCTCCCAAGACATGAGTCTTATTGCATGAGTTTCTTAAAACAATGCAAAGCACTCAAGAGTAGAGTGTAGGGAACACTCTAAATTGGTCCCCCGGGTAAGGACTAGCTGACCTAATTGGTATTTCCCATCTTTAATTTATGTGATCATACAGTATGCTGTTATCTTTTCATTACATTAACCCATAGGGTCAAACATTCCTCTGGTGGAGTTCCATTGGAACAAGCAGGTTTGCACCAGGGCTCGGTTTGGCCCACACCATTTAAATCTGAAATGAATTTCAAACAGAGCTGTAATCAGCCTTATAGAGTAGTATTATTCTCAGGCAAGGAGAATGTATGAAAGGCAGATACTTCTATCAATGCAAACTTTATAAAACATAATACCCATCAAATATTACATGCCAGAACAGCACTAAACTACTTAGAGTGGTAAATAAAACATTAGGTTTGGAAAAGTATTTGGATTCTTCTTCACATTATTGCAATGTTTTATTCATATCCCGCTTACATATTCTCTTCATTCTGTTAATCTAAGTGACCAGCATGTGATGAAACCACTCAGTTCTCCACAGCTGTGCTTCCCTTGAGATTGCACAACTCCTCCGTCACCTTCAGGGCAAGGGGAATGCCACCGTGGCAATCCCAAAAAGGTGTGCCTTTTAATTCTTCTATCACTGTCTTTACACCAGGCCACATCTCTGATGTCCAGTCAAACACAGCTAAGCTCTGGAGCAACTTCAAAGGATAGTTTCTGCAAAATAGCAATTATAATTTTTTTGGAAAGTAAGTTAAGATGGTAGTCCAAAATATTTGTCATGGGAGATTTGCCAGTTAGGCAGAGACGTCTTTAATAAGCAGTAACCTGGACAACAATTTTCTCATTTTTTTTTTAAATCCTCGTTCTATATTAAGGAATTCAAAGTATCTTGACCTACAATTCTGATTCTGCCTCAAAAATACCAAGTAGGTGTAAGCAAGGTTGACCCTTTGTTTATTCACCTGTCAAATTACTCTGGAACCTTTCTGAAATGATTGCAAGGCACTTCACGGTAGTTGTGACACTAAGCTAAATTTGCATCACGAAAAACTAGGTATTGAATGAGTTGCTAAAAAATATTCCATCTAAACTGATGTGTGATGGATAGACAGACAGACGGTTTCATATGCAATCAATCAAGCAACAATCCAATTCTCTCTAAGAAAGCCAAAAACCTACTGAACCAGAACAGCTCGAATTCTGAAAAGCAACTGTGCCTCACATGCTGCTGCCTTTTGTGTCGAGCCTTTGGGACCAAAACCCAAACACAAATTAAATTACTAGGGAGGATGGCAGAGGAACATCATAGAAGATGTAGATTTTGTCTACACTTCAGGAACATCAGGCGACCTTCTGGTTTCTCAGCCTGCACCCATGGTCTGGCCACATCCACCTTCCATGTAGGATCTGACCTTGTGCCAAAGGGCATGGTTAGAATTGGAGCGGGAAGGGCTTCCCAGAGCCAGCTGCAGGAACTCTCCTTTTTTTGCCCAATTATGTCTTCAAGAAGAGGCGCTCAGAAACTGAAATTCTGGTCATGGTCAGTTAAGAAAAATTGTCTGTAACCCTACTTATGTGCATTAAATACGTTCATCTCCATGAGGACAGACGCCAAGAACCCATCAACAGAATCCATAGGAAACAACACAAGAGGGGAAGTTAGAGATTAATACAAATGGGGCTGCAAAATGTGCTTATTATTCTTAGGCATAAGAAGTTACAACAGATATTGCATTAATTTATCCTAGAAGTTGGTTTCTTTCTGTTTCAAATTTTGTTTTCTTTTTGTCAAGAGCAAATATTAATATTTTTCTTTGAAAATGAAAATAAATGTGTGAGTTGGTGTTCTTTTCTTGTCATTTTATTACAGAAGCTTGAGAAATACGCTACTTTTAATCTTGTCTCAGGAAAAAGAAAAAAAATAAAAAGAATGAAGATTCTGATATGAACAATGAAATTTCAGTGATAATTACTGTGCATCAAATAGATGTATGAAGCCCAGTACATAAAATTCTTTCATCATTCGTGAAAAAAAAAAAAAAAATTTAAAAAGAAAAGGCCCTGAAAAATCTATGAACTGTCAGAAACAAGGTGGGAATTGCAAAGCTATCCTAACTGCCTTACCAAAGGGTTACTGCATCAAGTAACTTATAAGTTACAGGCACACATCACTGCTGAGGGGAAAAGTAATTTGTTGTAATCATTTTTAATTATAGTTATTCTTAATTATCTTTGCTGTATGTTTAAACATTAAAATACAAACAGCACTGCCATAGCACAGATGGCTGGTGCCTGCTATGCACACTGTCAAGCTTCATTTAAGCACCGCTGTCATTTTCCCCTACAATTGTAACTTATAGCAATAATGCACTTTCTACGAACCATAATATTCATGTTTTAAGAAGAATACCTGCCATGAGGTACCTAAACAAAGACATTCTGCAGATAAACCCCACTCTAGTTCCTCTAAAAGAAAGACATCTGAAGCCTGAACCCAAAATCTGGTTGTTCTGCTGAAATCCTATTCAGAAGAGAAAGACTATTAGATAATTCTAGTTGTGAGCAGCTGAGGTCAGAGTGGTACGGGCAGGGCAGCACCCTCTACGAAAGGAACAGAAAGAAATTGCTATATTTGATAATCATTCCCCTTCAACTGCATTTTCTTTTGTCTTTGAAGATGTTTCACATAAAAACCAGATGGGAGTTTTGTTCTCTCTGTGCTTCTGCACGTGTCAGTGCAAACATACTGTTCCTTATTGTGTTTAGTTGTGACGTTAAGGACCATTTCCCACAAAATAAATATCTCTGAAATGACATATCACTTTAGTGCTAGAGCATCTTTTTTTCCCGTGGAACCTCATAACGATTTCACATGAATCCTCAACCCAAGAATGTAAAAAAGAAGTTCAAACTTGTGAGAAAGCAAAGGCTCGGTTCTGAGAGACAAATATTCCCTTGAAATTGAACTGAGGGAGATGCAGAATGAAGGAGAAAAATTATAGAGTTAAAAATTTAAGTGCTGAAAGAGAGATTGTGCCTGGTCAAGAAAGTTCTTCAGGGAAATTTGAAATGTGTGACTGACTAAAGAGACTTTCTGGTCACTGGTTTGACATACTGTCTGGAAGCATAAAGACTACACCATAAAAGAGGGATCAGTGGGTACAAGAACAACAGGAAAGCTGAAATGGTTAATGGTATAGGTAATTGTTAAATGGTAGAGGGAACTGTGCAATAAAATGATGTAGCACATACAGGTTTGCATTAGTCTGTTATTTTTCTACTGCCATGTCAACTTTTTCATCTTTCTATCATGAAAGTGGTAACCTGTTCTTCCTAGAAACCCCACTAGGTTCATTCCTGCTCTGCAAATCACACATGCCATATACCTCAACGATTCCTTCACTTTTATGGACAGTTATTTTTACCTTCATTCCCTGTTTCTGTAGGGTATCACAACAACACAGTCCTAATTTCCAGGACAGAACCCTTTTTGGGATGACCTAGAGAGATACCATTCCCATCTTGCAAACAAAAATATTACAAGAATGTTTTTCCATGGCAGCACTGCTTCCAGCAAAGGAGACAAAATCAGCCAAATGCACAATTCATTTGAGCAGAACCCATTGGAAACCCAGGTGGAAACAAGAAACCCAACCCATCGCCCTGAGGAGCTGGTACTTTCTGGTCTCGATAACCAGACTTGATGCCAGAGATGAAAACTCACTCTGGATAAAGCTTCCTTCACACTTTCAACAGAGACCTGGAGAAGGCACACGGATTTTACGACAGGTCTTTATCTAACAACACACCCAGCACAGTGAGACAAACTTGCTGATTGCATTCAGGCCCTGCTACAGCGTGAACACCAACAGTGGAAGCATCACTTAAATGAACAGTTAGTAACAGCGGAACATTTCCTGTTTGGGATTTGTACATTTCCATCCACATCACTTTTACTGGAGCCCTGAACGCTCGCTATGCTCCTCTGTCAGCATGTTTTAGTTAATGCTTGCTCCAGAAGAAAGCCAAGCTCCCTCTGCAAAGTCCCTTACTCCATCCTTGGCCTCAGTACTGTAGGCATCCCTCAGAATTTTATGCTTTTATTTGATGGCAAAGTTCTACAAATGGGCTCATTTTTTCCTAGGAAATGGGCATGTTTCATGTCTCATCTCTCATATGTCATCAAAAAGATATCATGTAGTAGTTTCTGACCTGGTTTGAAAGCCTCCTTATTCCATTATCAATTTGCCGAGCCTCCTACTGCCACATTGTATAGTTTTAGTGTTAATTTTTAATATTATTTTCATGCATTTTTAAGGTAAGAGTGTTTTTTCTTAACTAGAGTGCAATAATAGCTTCTCAATATTAAATAAATAATGTTACAGTGCTGAGACAATTATGACTTTTTGACAGTGTTGATATATTAATGTTGCAGCTACAGAAATTCATCTGTTTTATGTATTTTATGGGCACTTTTTTGTTTTTTACCCTTCTTTTTTGATTTTTGAGAAATTAAAGTTGTCCAATTTGCAAGATGTTCCCCTCAGGCCAATACATACTTACACTTCCAGCCATGGCTGGATTTCTTTTTTTTTTTTTTTTTTTTTTTTTTTTACAGATATATTTCAAACAACATA
>VYXC01005734.1:312587-328662 GCA_013397175.1 Platysteira castanea
AGCAAAGGAGAAAAAAAAAAAAAAAACCAACTGGGATTTTTATCCCTCTTATTTTCTTAAATTACATTTAGGCTGTTAAGAAACCTCAAACTTGCTTGTAAATAACACTAAGCATGATAGGCTTGGGTGTTTTCCTCCAAAAGCTCTAGTTCTGCCTTCTGTATGTGTTGCCTCTTTAGGTGGGTGACTTTGTCAAGTAAAGAACTGAACCCATGTGGCACAGAGTAATCTCAGTAACCCTAAGCAATTAAATTCCTTCATGGACTTTCCCAGTGCATCACAGGACTGGATCCTCAGTTCCCTTTCAGCTGCTACCCAAGTGAGTAATTGATGGCACACCCTGACTGAGGAACAGCCACTTAAGTGGGGAAGTATTAAAAGGTAGAAAATACAAAAGGCACTGTTAAACAATGCTGTGAGGTGTTTATATGGGCTCTTCCAGAGCTGAAGTATTTCAGGACTTGGTGTTACCAGAAGAGAGTCCACTAGGGAAAATAAAAAAGCAAAGGACAATATCACACACATCTACAGCATTTAACAAAGCTCTTCACATACTCCCAGGTAGCTGCAAGTATTTCAGTCAGTTACTTTTTCTGTGCTCAGATTTTAGAGAGGTATCATTCTCTTTCCTTCCTTTTGGCTGGAAGGATCATAAAACTCTGATTTTAGAGTGTGCTGAACTGCTCCTCTAACTCATGGCCAAGCAGAACTGTAGGAACTCACTTGGTATGTGCATACCCAGGGAAGGCTCAAACAAAGGTCCATGAAATTCCTTTTGCCCTTCTAGACTTGGAGAATAAACATTACTGAACATCATCTTACCTATCCTCTTCAAGGGCAGCTTTCAGGGGTGTGGCAAGAGGTGATTTACTGACATGCAATATAAAAAAATTAGAAGCTAAAGGAAAAAAAAGATCAAGAAATGAATAGATAATGACAAAATGGGTCTAGGCAGGTGAAATGTATCTTCACCTTCTGAGGTTCACCCAGGCTTGAGATCATTCTGAAATTTCATCCTTGTAGTTACATACCAGTATATCAAAAGATGGTGAACGCTGCTCCTATCCAAGAAGTTCTGCCATCAGTCTCTTAGCTCTTAAGAAGAAAAAACAAAACAGGCTCTAAATTATCAACTTCTCCTAAACTTACATTCTCAGCTAAGATAAGAGCTTCCAAAAACAAGCTCGAAAATCTAAGCATCCTCTCTTTTGAGATTACCAATTTAAATAGTGTGTGGATGCCACAGGCAATTGTCTTTTTTCTGTGAGGATCTACAGTACTTGTCATTACTTACAGCGCAGAGTTAGTACTTACTATTTTCTGTCACTTTAGCTCGATCGTCTTAACTGAAATTGTAAATATTTTGAATCAATGTAAAATTAATGCATCTTTGCTATATTTTACTTGTATGTCTGTGAGTATATGTGCATATAAATATATTCCCATACGCACAAAAATGTTAAGAGAGAATTAAGGTTGCCTACATTCATTTCTTAAGTCTAATCCACATAAAATGTGCAATGCTAGGCGATCTCATGTTAACTGGAAATCTGGATCTACAGCCTTCAAGGATTATTCATAATAAAGTTGAGATGAGCAACCTGAGTCATCTCAGAACACGTCTTTTAGCGTGTAAACATCTAGACTCATTCTCCTCCCCCCCCCCAAAAAAAGAAAAAAAAGGTATTTTGTAGTTTTCATCAACATACTGTCTTGGATAGATTTCCAAGGAGGCTGGAGGAAGGCTGTCCCTTCACTGGAAGTGCATGCTGTGGCATGCATCCAGTTCAACCTGTGCCACTCCAACAAACTGTCTTCATCTACCCACGAGACCCCACCCTCAGTGATTCAGTCAACTCCTTGCAATAATATTCAGACACACCATCTTAATTTTTGCCTCAGCTACATTAATATCTGTTACCAACCCAGGCTTTAGAAAAATACGGCACTGATTTATACTTTAGTAGAGAAATTAAAGATCAAAAAGATTTATTAGGGTTACTCTACCCTCCCCCCTACCAGTGCATAATCATTCCCCACCGTATATTTTTTATGGTAATGAGACACTCAGGGCTCAGTCCTACAGAATGTTAAGTGTTCTGGCCCAGTCCAGCAGAGCGATTAGGTGTGTAAATGCCTGAGCAATCCCTCAAAAGTTAGCTATGAGCAGGTGAACCATCCTCTTTATTTAAACACATGCTGAATTATTTTCCAGAGGTTCAGCGTCCCATGGAAAAGACCCAAAGCTTTGTTTCTGCCACCTCTGTTTCTTTAGTGTCCCCCTGCTATCATTATAGCAGTGACACTAAGATCAAGCCAAAGTGTTGGCCCCCTGCTTTTAGGAGCAGCTGATGCTGATTTCCACTTAACAAGTTTTGCTTAACATCGTGGTGCTGCTTAAAGAGCGATCACCTTTGAGCCGAGTCAGTTCGAGCCGAGCTCCAAGACACTTCATCAAACACTTGAAATAAGAAACGCGTCTCCAAAGCACAACTTGTACTTAATCCAGTGATGTGCTCCGGGTAAATTACACTGGCAGCACAGCACAGCACTGCAAAAGAGGGCTGCCCTTCCAACCCCCCCTTCCCAGCAGGAAATGAGAGCAGCAGATGCAAGAGTAGCCCAGTTCCAGGAGGGAAGACAACCATCTCTTCCACTGAACACTGCAGGTACACACACCTCCTTCCTTCTTTATCTTCCTTCTCTCCCCTTTCTCCCTTGTTTTCCTCCATGGCTTGATACAATAAGAGCCTACACAAAGCCCTGTGCATCGTACAAACAGTTTTATAAAGTTCTACGCTCTCCAGTCTTGGGTGTGTGTTGGTAGAAGAGGACTGAATCAATATGTCAAAAGTGATTTAAACATATGCTTAAATGTCAAAATGTATTTAAATGCCTTTAGATTATTTATATTACAGACACAGAGGAAACATATTCTAATCCCAACAAGAACCTTCTAATATTTTAAATAAACACATGAAACATATGGCAGTCTCTCTGCAGATGTGCATGAAGTTTATAATCTTTAATTTTTATTCCAAACACATTAATGTTTTTTACTTCAAAATGACCTGAGTAAACTGTGAAATTTGCTTAAGCTATTAAGAGTAAATCTGTCACACTGACAATTTCAAGCAGTGTCCTTATTGCTGAAAGGGCATATACTGTAAGTTACAGGCTTAATGGCTATTGCTTTTTGCCCTGATGTGCACAAGTCCTTTAACTTCCTATTTATTTATTTCCTGATAAGCAATCAATGTACAAAAATAGAAAAGCCAAATGGATTAAGAGACTGGTTCTATCCTGATCTCAGTCTACCAAAAAGGGGTTGTTGTCCTGAGTTGAATCAAATCTACTCTTAGAGGATTTTGTCACAGAAGATTGAGCAGATCAGCATGAAACAGCACCAGAACAAGTATGGCTCATCTTATTCCTGAAGGTTAGAGGTCCCACATTCTACTTAAGTCATTGACATGGACATGTGCAGGGCACTGGAAATTTACGTGCATCTTCTGTGCTACACAAACATTTGTCTGCCTAGCCCTCTAGCTGTGGCCTAAAACCCCGCCCTTTTGACATTCACATGTCAGCTTTCCTTTATCTGTGAAAACATCATAACTACTCACCAACACAGAGGCAAGTGCATGTCTGAGTGTTTGCAGGAGAGCTTTAGCCACGTGGACTTGCCTACAATTGACTTTAACAGGTCACCAAATAAATATGACACTTTCCTTCTCCAGCTATTACATGAAATCACATTAGCGAAAATAGAAAATATAATCCTGTAAACCACGACACAGTGAACTGTGAGATTTCAGAATTCTCTCTTCATGTAAGAAAATAGACACATTTCTCCCCTCATATTCTAATTGTAGCACGACAGGAGTTTCCCAGCCCTTGTCACCAACCTTGCATCAAGGGAACAAACAGAAGTCCTGTGCCTCCAAAAGCAGTTCATTCCTAAAGACTACAGTAGAACCCATAGGAATTACAGAAAAGCATTCAAAAAGAGCACTGAAAGTGGGAACTTTTTTAGAGAGAGCGAGCGATTAGGAGTCTATCAAGTAAAAACCAGGCAAATTTAGACAAAGACCAGGAAAAGATTCCTAACAATGAAGTGAACTGGAGAGTCAGGAGGGGGAGGCATGGAAGAGCTAATCAGCTGTGTCACTTAAAGCTGCACAAAACAAAGTACTTGTGGTGCACCGGCTAGAATAATTCTACATTATCACAGGGAGGGTTAAACAATTGTTGACCCAACAGCTCTCCACGCCATTTCTCCGATTCTAAGCATCACATGTTCTGTAGGTGGAGAGGGAAGGGTCACTGCTGCAGGAAAAAATTAACATGTGCCATGAAGTGTCAGATGTTACTGTGCATACTATACACAACTGAAAATCCTGTGAGGAAAATAAATGCAGGGCAAATTTGTGGGTGACCTTCTAGTTTTGCGTGTCACACCAAACATAATGGGTTTTTTACTCAAATAAGTGTTTTGTTTAAAATTAGTGGCTAGTGGCCTGATTTAGTTCTCCATGAAGGCGCAAATAAAGAAAGTCACATTCTCAAAAGGCAGCCTTTGTAAGCCTCATCAGGCTTCATAAAGATGCCTTTTATAGAATGGAAGGGTTTCAGAAGATAATGCAGAGGAGGTGAAATCATTAATAAATTACAAGGAAGGCAGAGAACCAAAACATGAGACTAAAGAAGAGTTATGGAGGAAACCTGATCACGGCGAGTGTAGAGCCTGCCAGAGACAGGCAGCTGCTAGGGGGACCTGCAGCCAGACTGGAGCAGTGCACAGGCACTATCCCCTGCCTCGCAGAGACAGACATCCTCTGCTGCTGGTTTGGCTGGCTGCTGGGGCCATTGATAACCACATGAAACCTGGGAAGTTGAGGCGAGCTGAGTGCTCTCAGGACGGCTCCTAGCGGGATGGAGTCAGGCTGTCTGTCCGCGACAGTCCGCGGCGTGAGCACCCAGGGTTTAATCTAAACGAGGGGCTTATGGCTGCGAGTATATCACTGTATTGGCGTATCATATTGACTTTCTGATAATGTTCTAAGCCAGTCGGGTAAGAAAGAGAAAGTGCCACTGGGTACAAATTGTGGCATCAATTCTCTGCCAGACTGATCAATTGAATTTATATATTACCTCCAGCCACGCACTTAAAATCTATAGTTTCACTCCCTCCAGTGCACAGCTCACAGTTTAAGTAATTGCAAATACAAATGAATTTTAAAAGGATTTAGCAGGCTTTAAATTAAAAATGTGTGAACATTGTTATTTTAAGCACTCTAAATTATTTACTAATATAACCCAGCTGATTCACTTTCCTTTTCTTTTTGTCTTAGCTTGATTTTTTTGATCCCTGAAGCCTCAGCGGAGCTTAACATACCTCCGATAAACTGCAAACAGCAAAATAATGCTCTATTTTACTCAACTAAAAGAAATCTTCAAATTCAGCCTACAGAATAACAGGCTGCAAAATGTCAGCAGTGCAAGGACTTGTTAAATCCTGCATTAGAAACAGGCAAGTAGTCAAGAGACATAAACATGCAGTTGACATAAAGTGTGAATACAAGCTCAAAAAGTTAAGAAAGTGTTCATGGGGATCTGTTTTATACAGGTACTGTGATGGTGTAATAAGGTGACAGGGCTACAAAAACCACCTAGCACAATATCTGGAAGGACTCTGGTTATAAGACAGACTTGCTGAGTCTCACTTACTGTAATTAAACATTGCAGCTGTTTTTCTGTTTTAACCACATCTTTTGGGTTAATCTATAAAGTTCTTGAGTTACAAGATAAGCATCAAATCAAAATAATAAATTAGGTCGTTTGGACGTGTGTTAAAATGGTGAGTGTCCTCTTGCATTTTTCCATACTTTCTGACTTCAGTCTACTAATTGTAAAAACTTTTCATAAGCTTCTTCAGAGGCAACAAGTGAGAGATTTGACACAGTAAAAATCATCTGCACACAGAAATAATGACATGTGACTTCAGTTTGCCTGCTTACAGAACCAGGTCCAGTGCTGCATCATGGTTTTGCCTCCCTTACGTGCCACTACTGATATATGAACTACAGAATTTGGTAAGAATAATCTGTAAAAAAAGAGATAATTCATCTGCAATATTAGGTTTCCAGTTTACAAAGGTATTGTCTATTCCTTGAACAGAAAAATATGATAAAATTCAATTTTTCATCTTGCTGGGAAAAGGTATAGGTAACTCTATATGTTTGTCATTGCCATTTTTTAAATTCAATTTGTTGAGTGAGAAAAAGAAACAGAAGTTAATGTGTAAGGATTATAGCACAGTACATAAAAATATAATGTTGGGAATTTGAAAATAATTGAAGAAAGGCTATTATTGTTTTGAAGGAAATAAAGTTATATTCTCATTATTGGGATAAATATACAATCACAAAATAAATGTTTGTCCTCATCACTATTGCTTTTTTATTGTTAAAGATATGATATGAAGTAATTTGAGATTACTTTCTTCCCAAATTATGCTGCAGTCTTTATTCAGGTATATCATCAGAGTCAAGAGTAGTGTAACTGGAAGCTGTCAAAATTACTTTTACAGTCAGCATCAGTCCTGTCTTAAGACTTCTCTAACTGTGGTTTGTTTATTTTTCAAAAATCTGAAGTAGGGGGGGATTTGCTTTTTCTACTAATACATATTCTTAAGAAGAGGAAATCTTCCCAGAAGTCCAGATTTAATTTAATACAGAAAATTATTCTTCCCAACACTGAATTCCCAAATTCATCAAAATCGCTATAGAGAGGACTTTGTTAGACTTCAACTGCAGTTGGCACTTTCAGATAGCCCATAAAATATGGGATGGTCATAATTCCACTTTGAGGAATTGAGGTCTTACCAAAAGCCTATACAACACATATAATACACAATATTACATTTTCCCTCAAAATTGCCATTTACTTTGAATGTGAACAATGGATCTGGTGCTGAATGACAAGGAAATCCTCTTGCCTTACCAATGTTCCCATGCTCTACCATCTATCACTGTTGCTCAAAGTTTAGAGGGGCTGCTCTTTCTGCTTTCTGTCTTTGTTCTGTTCTCCAGGTCTCTCTTGGACTAAGTCCTAAGGAGAAGTAAAGGGAATAGAAATACTCAGAATCTGCAAGACTGGCAGGAGAGAGTTAAATGAATGCTTTTTAGGGCTCGAAGCCTCAAGTTTAGGGTTTGCTCTTGCTTTCCTGAGTGATTCCACCATGTGTGAGGAATACCTTTAAGGTTAATGGGATTCTGAAATCAATAAAAATGACTTACTAATGGTTCAGGGAAGTTTTTGTACTACAGGGTGTGAATTTACAAGGTTATTAGCTATTCTGCAACAGCTCTCCCTTTCTGCAGTGAGGCACCACTTTCAAAACATAGAGGTACCTACATGAAGACTGGAAAATACTGTGGGGTGCCTGCCTGCTCTGGATTTTCACCCCAGCCTGACTACTGCTCACAGGGTTCCCACTGGGCACAAGTTAAAGTATGTGAGATCAGTGCTGCAAATGATAGGACAACTTCTCATGGTTTGTAATAAGATGTCACATACAAAAACACGCCTGTAAATTTAAATAAATATTGATTCAAATAATTGGGACAGTTAATTTAAAAGATTTTACTGAAAGAATGAGTTTCGGGATGTTGGGGTTTCAGGGGTTTTTTTTCCCCAGAACTCTGAGTTGGAATAATGTGTCATTTTTTTCCTATTAATGTTCCTTGATATTAAGGAGACTTCAACTTGACCATGGTTCTTGAAAAGAGTGCCCTCTTAGATATCTTGTTCCTGGTGACTGAATTCCACCCTTATCTATGTAAAACATGCTATAGGTTAAAAGTGATGACTTCATATGGTTAACCTGCTGACATGGAAACAATTCACCAAGCTTTAGGGACTTTAAAAATCTCCTCCTTCTTTACCACAAGAATCATATCAGCATTGCTCCTTCAGACATAAAATAATTCATCTGTGTTTTCCTTACAACAAAGAATTTGTTCAGAGAAAATCTTGAGGAAGCAGCCTGATCTGTTGGGTATTAAAGACTTGTTTGACAAAACAAATTTGCAATAAACGCTCAGAAAACAGGAGCCATGCCAGTTAGAATGATAGAAAATCATGTCGAAGAGATAAATGGATCATTAAAGAGAAGGTACTTGAATTTTCATTACAGATTGCTACACAATCACTAAAGGTTTCTGAACCTGTCTGGCTTGTTGATCTTGTGTGCTCCTCCTACCTCTAACTATTATGCCTAATATCCATATTTTCGCATACCTTTTGAAACTTATATATTTCATCTTCTGAAGGTATCATTAAAAACTCTCTGTAACTATCAGAATTCATGAATTTTGATATGCGTTGGCCTGAAGAGTATAAAAAACTGTTTAGTGAGTAATAATGTGAACATCATACCTAATGATTCAGAACCTGCATGACATAAGTGATGGTATTTTGGTGAACATATGGACTTTAACTAGGGCTTGGCAGCACTGGACCCTGTTTAGCTCAGCATGCTGGGATGCTGAGGAAACTAAATCAGAGGGATGACTGAATTATTAGTAAGGATTTTTCCCTTTCTGTAGGCTCACAAGTGAAATGATTTTGGAAGCCAAGAGACCTGGCTATAAACGGGAAACATCTTTCCATTTCTCAGTTCTTTTCGTGCTGTAAAATTGGGAGAACAATTTTTTGCTATGCACCTAATTCCTTCAGTGCATCACAGGTTTAAACACTCAGGACCCAGCTGTCATTAACTACCAGGCACCACAAACACTGCCCAAACAAGTGCAATTAACACTGATTCTCTGGTGTTTCAGATTCAAGGTAAAACAGAGATTCATTCTTAAGTGCAGAGCTGGCACTACCTCGTCTTGCACGAAAGGACAAGACAGACCATCACCAAGGTGTATATCAAGAAAATCTTTGTCTTTCTAGTGAGTTTGCATTTCCAGGGAGTGGGTTTAGAGTTGCATCAACATTTGTATCGACAGAGATGCCTTAATTTAATTAAGACGAAATGTTCACGCAAATCAGTATCTTTTGTCATCAGTATGAAAGCAATAGGGTAAAACAGTTATATTCTGAAGTTGTTACTGGAAATTTCCCTGCCTAGAAAGGACCCTGTCTCCCTGCCTGTTAACCCTGAGCTCATGGCTCAGCTTAGGAAACAGAACAAATTATCACAAGGTAATAGGAAACAAATTGATTCCCTAGACCAAAGCAAGCTGTAGTCTCCAGACACTCTCTTCTTACTACTGCCAGCTTTTAAAAGGGGTAGTCCTACTTTTATCCAGTCAATTCTTTTCTTTTTACCTCTCTGTATCAGCCTGTGACAGAGATAACACAAAGAAAGAACAGCAGAAAAAAA
Source organism: Platysteira castanea (assembly GCA_013397175.1). Taxonomy (NCBI): domain Eukaryota; kingdom Metazoa; phylum Chordata; class Aves; order Passeriformes; genus Platysteira; species Platysteira castanea. The sequence goes on from VYXC01005734.1 coordinate 321,985, forward strand.
TTATTTATCAGTAAATCTGGGAGGTACAACTTTGCTTTTGAACATTCTATGTAAAAACCTAAATGAATTGCAAAATCGGCCAGGGAAACATTACATGTATCATCAAAATCACATTAGATCAAAACACATTCAATTTTCCTCTCCTTTCTGGGAAAGAGAAGATTTTTTTTTTCCTGAGTACAGCTGCCTTAAATTGTGTGAGAAGCCACAGCAAATCAACAACACTATCAGTAGAACCAAAAATATCCTATTTGATAGCAGTTGATCTTCAGATAAAATATTGACATTATAGCAAATAACAACATACAACCAACAGGGGACAGGAGAGCTGGGAACATAAAAGCATTAGACTTTGATTAACACATAAACTTTCTTTTCTCACTAGCTCTGGGTTTTAGACCTTTGACTGGGAGGAAAGTAGGTGATGAGGACTGAGGCGTGTGTGGGAGTCAGAGCTGGGCAGAAAACGTCCTTGCATAGCAGTGCTGCTTCTGTCAGATTCAGGAGTTTATTATCATGTTCAAACCTCTGTCTGGGAGAGGGGGAAGTGCCAAGAAGGGGTGGGAGGCAGAGGAGAACCCTTAACTACTGGCAGCTTCTAGAAAATAGTGATGTAATGATACTAAACATAGTAAAATGTATGTTGCATTGGGAAAAAAATAGGCATTTTTAAGGTCTCAGATAAATTTGAACTCAGAAAATTAACTTACTGTCCCCATAATTTTCTAAGCATCTTTATAGTCCATCTATATAGTCCATCAAAGTGTTGTTTAATGATTAAGCTCAGAATCACTATTTTCTGTTAATGTTTTAGAGCAGAAATGGGTGCCTCAAGATGGTGTAAGACCGTTCCTATATATACCTAAATTATAGGCAAATTTGTGACTGCTGTCAGCGCCAGTGGTATGATTTCCACTGGGCTTGCTCCTCTTCTAAACACACCTTGCACTGCAGCAGCCACTTCAAGTCTGAAGGACGGGTCTGGCATCATCACTGGGATATTTACTCCTATTGAGACTTGATAAGAGCCTTTAAAAAATGAGATATGAAAAAGGAAAAGGCCCTAACACAAGAATAAAGATGACAAAGAAGTTAGCTTTGCTATAACTTTGCTCTAGAGCAATTTTATACTCCATCAGCTTCAGGTAGACCACCTGCACAATGACAAGTAGGTGAAGCTGGTCTTGTAAGTGTCTTAACTAGAAGGGAAAAAAAAAGAATCTGGTGTTGTTGCTTAGCACATTTATGCACTTTCCAGCTATAGATCCCAAAGTGTTTATAAAGCTCCAGAAATATAATTATCTCCATTTCATAGCCAAGGAAATTGAAAGGCAAAATTAAGTAGTTTGCTGAGGGCCACGCAGTGAATCATTTGAAGAGCCCAGTTGTTACTGTAAATCTCCACACCTAGGCAATGATTATGCTGGCTGTGACTCAGACAAGATATTATTCTAGAACATCAATTGCTGCTGCATAACCAGTGTCGTACACTGACTCCTACACACCCTTCATTCTGTTCAGAGGCCTGCTGGCCTTTTGAACTTGTCCCCATTTTGCTCTGCGAGAAAGTAGCTGCTCCTCAGAATTCCCCCGAAAATTTATTTTGAAGGGGCATCCAGCCTTCCAGAGCTGAAATTTTTTCCTCAAAGAGTTAAAAGCACCATTTAAGGGTCTGACTTAATTTTGCCAGCTAACTGGCATCCATGCTCTGCAAAACAATCCCACAAATGTGGTTTTGAAGGGTAATTTTAGCCACCCACAGTGGAACAGAGGTACAAGTCTGGGAGGTCCCACCAAACCTGCAGTGACGTCGATATTCTGAAGCACAGAAGAATGTTGTGATTTCCTGGTGGCTACAGAGTAAACAATTTTGGAAAAATAAATGGGTCTCATTTGAGTTGTGGGTTAGTCCATCGTTTGTAAATGTATTCTTTAAGGTGTACTGCTGCTGGTGCAGCTGTGTACTATTTTACAGGAAGATGGGAACAATTTTTGTCTAAAATTCAAGCCAACTAGAAACTATGATAAGTATGACACCAAGTTAGCTACACTGTTCTCAATGTGATGAACATTTATGAACTCAGGTCTATTGCTGCCCTTTTCCCCACAGCTGCCAACCTGGCTGAAGAAGAATATGGAGGTCAGGAAAGCTTGTCTTACAGAGAGATGTCTCCCTTATGATGCTGAAAAGGTGATCTACTGTTAAACACAAAAATTGGTCTGGCACTCCTCCAACTTCAGTTTTTCATTGTGTGACTCAGGTAGGCTTGGTTAAACAGGAGGTGGACACATCTGAAATCTGTCCACTGTCACAGGCTTTGATAACATCTGAACAGTTTGCTCTCAATAACATCTGAGAACTTGCTGTGCCCACAGACATCTTAATAATTTTGTAGAGGGTGCTGGATCTGCTATAAGGTTTTATGAGTCTTCTGCTAACAGAAGCATCTACCTACAGGAAGCACCTTCCATGCTAGGAAACTGTATTCTGCCACAGAACAGCTGCATTTTAGTAGCCAAATCAGTTCCCTTTGAAAGCACTGCAAAATATTGCTCCAGGGATTTGCTGAACAGAAACCTAAATTTTTTTTGCTACATTATTGTTCCACAAATAATTCTCAAAAATCTTTTCACTACTTTCTTTTTTTCTTTTCACAGATTTATAAACTTCCAGACTAGGAAAAAAAGTGACTGTCATAGTCAAGCTTGACCATTGGTATGCATAGAGAATAGATTTTCTTTTCTATAAGGACTCTCAGAGAGATATCTGATCTCATTTTAAACCTATGGCAAATCTACTTCCTTCAGCAGTGTTCTGATGTGTAATTATAGAAAGCTATATTTTTTGCAAGGTAGAATTTGTTAAACACATCTGAAAAGAGGAAAAATAAAGCCAGGTCTGTCAGGTTTCCTCTACAACTTTTCACACAAACACATACACAGACCTATAAGGTACAACACATCCTAAGGCTCATTTGCCAGTATCTAGAGCAATGCACTCTTTATTTTCATACCTTTCCTAAAGGGCAGGCCTGAAAGGTGGACACAATCCTTCCAGTGTGGAGTGCAGAATTGAGTCTCAGCTCCCTCTTCCTGGTTTTAAGCTTCTTTTTACCCACCAAAGGGTGCCTTGCAGTGAGAGCTCATTCTGTGGTAATAATATCTGAGAACTCTTCCAAGTCCTTTTCTGAGTCGCTGTTTTCAGAGACAGCCTCCCTAATTCTTCTTCCTAAATGTTCTACTTTGCTTTTGGCTGCATTTAAAGATATTTTGCTGGTTCTTGGCTGTTAACCAGGTAATTCAAATCAGTTATAAAATTAGATCATCATTCTCATAATAAAGAACATCAACATCACCATGTTTGTATCAGCCTAAGGAATACTCTTAGGTATAAATAAAAGGTTTTATGTTTGTTCAGTAAGACTTGTTTTGTGTCACATGGCGGGGAGAGGTTTTTCCATTGGTCTTCCAAAGCAGGAAAATTAGGTGCCTGCAAAACAGTAGAGCAGGATTAATACCTCCATTTTCTACATTTTGGTAAACTGGCTAAATTGAGCATCTTAGTTAGCTCCTTTGAGACTTTTAGGTCTAAAATAATCTAAGGCTGTTGATAAGAATATGTTCAATTTCAGCAGTTGCTGCCTTACCTCTTTCTTTGTTACAGATGGCAAACTTTCATTTTCATCCACAACATCATATGGGATGGATACATCCTCCTGTTTCATTCCAAGTGCAGAACAGAAATATTTATTAAACATTTCTGCCTTATCTGCGTCATTATTTATGATTTCCACCATCTGCATATTCAGTGGAACTATATCTGACCTAAGATTCTTTTTGATGCTAAAATGTTTTCAAATTGCCTTCTTCTTGTTTTTAACCATATTGGCCATTGACGTTTAACAGAGCTGTTAATTTCTTTTATCACTTACTTATACGTCTCAATACATAACTCATCCCTGATTTTTACATTCTTGATATGCCACTATTTTCTGGTTTTGCAGCACTTTTTTTGTGGTTTAATCAGAACATTTTGATTACTGTACATTTTTGCATGCGATTTTACATCCTTGAACAATTCCCAGTATTCATTAATACTTACTAATTAAAATTTACATTCCTGTTCAGTTATGCTAACGGATTCAAGCTTGGATAAACTGGCCCCCTAAAACATCTAAGTACAACTACTTGGTGTCATATACAGTTCATACTTATAAAGTAAATATAGCCATGTTTAACAGTTCTTCCTGTTTGATGGGCACTGGTGGACAATATTTATCTCTTTTTCCATCAAAATTATGCTCAATTTTGAACTTCCTTGTGCAAGATGAATCTCCACACTCTGAGATTATCTGCAGTATTTTTGGAAGCTCTAGGGAATTCTGGTGCTGGGAAAACAAAACCTTAGAAAATATTCCTCAGTTTAAACACTACTACAATAGATTTTTGTTCTCCCCACACTGAAGAAAAAATAGTGAAAGAGCAGCTCTTCATGCTGTCTCTGTGACTGGTTTTTTTCTCAGTAATGTAAACAGAAATCCGTAATTATCTTTTATTCAGAAGTACCAAGTTCCTATTACCAGATTATTTTTGACTCTTCAACATGTGCTGTTTGTTTGATGCAGCATTCCATCTCCAATCCCTCTTCCTTATTAAGAGAGCTAAAAAAATTAATCAATATCCATGAGATTCCAGCACTATGACACCTTACCAAGTTCCAGAAACATTAATTGTGTGACATTTCTTCACATATATGAATACTGCATCTGCTTACCTATTAAAAAGGTGCTTGAAAGTTCATTTAGCAATTCTTTTACAATCTAATTGTTGCATGCCTGGTGTGCTGCTTGTAATTCACACACACAGAGTACATATTTGCTAATTTTTTCATTATTATTATTNTTGCAGTAAGGAAATACTGCATTTCATTGTCCTGCAAAGGATGCTTTCATGGGCTTTTTCCAGATTCTCCTGGTCTGAACTATGTTCAGTCCCCTGTATGAATGTTAAAAAACTGACTACAGGTAGTCAAACAACATGGAGGAATAAAACCACATCATTTACAGCAGGTCATTGTTTAGCAGGTAAAATGATCAGTTATAAATAGATAATATATGTCATAATTGCCATGTGAAACAGCTTGCAGGCAATTCGTAGACTGAAATGCTTTGCCTAAACTATTAATCAAATAACTTCAACTGATGAACAAAAGAACTTAACTCTGCACTTGAATAATTTGCAAATAAGGAAAAAGAAATAGATTTGTCAAATTAATTATTCATTATAAGTAGTTCAACGAGACCTATCCCTTTTTATCATTTACATTGGTTTTAAATTCTTAAAGTGGTTTGGGAACCCTAAAGAGTAAGATCTGCTATAAATGCTTAATGCAATGATCACTTATATATGGCACTGTAAATGTACAAACATACTTTACTCAGCATTGAATTAGGCAGTGGAGACCGTAAGAGTGGTTACAATAGCTCTAACTCTCAAAAAAGAGGTAAAAGCCTGGTATTCTGGTATTTTTCAGGCTGACTGCAGAATGAACTGGATACCTGCAGTTTGAAGATCACTGCTGCAATTGCCCCTCTCGGCAGCTTAGGGAGCCACTGGCATCGTGTCTCCACCAGGGCAAGCAGCCAGCACTGGCAGGGATGCAATGGGCAGAGTCCTCGGCCTTCAGCAGGGGCCTGATTTCTAGAAATGCTTGTCTGCAGCTCAGTGCTGAGTGTCTTTTGTGGTTCATTTCGTTTGGTTTGGTTTTAGTATGGTTAACTTTAGGAACTTTTCGAGTTACAGCCCTATCCAGTAACGCTTGGCTTGCAAGGACAAACGGGTTCACAGAGGTGGTGTGAACACATTGCTTAGCATTTGTTTTTTCCTAGAATATCACTGCCTTCTGAGAACTGGAATCATATCATCAAACACATGGGAACAGCTCAGATTCTGGCATCCTTGTCTGCAGTATACAGTGTCAACTCCATAGGCAGTCCTACTGAAACCATGCAAAATCCTACACTTCAGGTATTGATACAACCAAAACTACTTGTTAAATTTAGAAGATTAAAGAGGTTTACAGAGATCAGTAATGAATATTATTTTTAAATCTGACAATGGCTTAAATGACAAAAACAACCTAATACCATTTCCTTTTTCCATCCTTTTTCAGGTGGTTGGGAGTGTGTTGCTGGTTGCTTGATTTTTTTCTTTTTTAAATTGTGCTGGCATTTAACAGAGAGGCTCTGATTTTAACTCTGAGTAAATCTGACGTAGAAACACCCAGAGGAAATAAACATAAAGTACCATNCCAATTTTTTCATTATTATTATTATTCATATCCACACTTAGTTTAAGGCCCTACTGGCAGTTTCTCATTGACTGGCATGGCTTTTGCTGAGACGGTCAACAGGAGCAGATTTTCCCATCTCTCAGGTAAGAAATCATCAACAGCCTGTCAGATGACACCTGACAAGGTACTGGTACCAGCCCACATCCTGCTAGCTTGAATCTCACCAAGGCTTGACTTCAAATTCTTCAACTTTGATCTAGAAAATCAGAAAACTGCCAGTTGTCCTTCTATGCCCTCGAAATATCTGGCAGGATCTTTCCAATATATTGTAAAAACATTTAATATATATAAATATTTTATATATATATAAAAGACATATAATTTTT
>VYXC01005734.1:328756-376389 GCA_013397175.1 Platysteira castanea
GTAAGAGTGGTTACAATAGCTCTAACTCTCAAAAAAGAGGTAAAAGCCTGGTATTCTGGTATTTTTCAGGCTGACTGCAGAATGAACTGGATACCTGCAGTTTGAAGATCACTGCTGCAATTGACCCTCTCGGCAGCTTAAGGAGCCACTGGCACCGTGTCTCCACCAGGGCAAGCAGCCAGCACTGGCAGGGATGCAATGGGCAGAGTCCTCGGCCTTCAGCAGGGGCCTGATTTCTAGAAATGCTTGTCTGCAGCTCAGTGCTGAGTGTCTTTTGTGGTTCATTTCGTTTGGTTTGGTTTTAGTATGGTTAACTTTAGGAACTTTTCGAGTTACAGCCCTATCCAGTAACGCTTGGCTTGCAAGGACAAACGGGTTCACAGAGGTGGTGTGAACACATTGCTTAGCATTTGTTTTTTCCTAGAATATCACTGCCTTCTGAGAACTGGAATCATATCATCAAACACATGGGAACAGCTCAGATTCTGGCATCCTTGTCTGCAGTATACAGTGTCAACTCCATAGGCAGTCCTACTGAAACCATGCAAAATCCTACACTTCAGGTATTGATACAACCAAAACTACTTGTTAAATTTAGAAGATTAAAGAGGTTTACAGACATCAGTAATGAATATTATTTTTAAATCTGACAATGGCTTAAATGACAAAAACAACCTAATACCATTTCCTTTTTCCATCCTTTTTCAGGTGGTTGGGAGTGTGTTGCTGGTTGCTTGATTTTTTTCTTTTTTAAATTGTGCTGGCATTTAACAGAGAGGCTCTGATTTTAACTCTGAGTAAATCTGACGTAGAAACACCCAGAGGAAATAAACATAAAGTACCATGAGGTCATGTTTACAACCATTTTTTTAAGCTCTTTCTGAATTAAGTGTGCCACGTCTCTGCATCAGTTGTGTTATACTAGGTAAGCAATGCACTACTCAAATGATTTTTAATGACCAAAGCCCTTATATTTTAGGGTTGAACATCTGTTATCTATTCAGACAGTGAGTAGTCAAGTCAGTATTTGGGTGAATAATTTGCAAATTCAATGCATAGAAAATTTGGTACCACTGCTAAGGTTAATTCATTTTTTCTGGGATGTTTTGTAGCCAAATGGAATCAAAATGTCCTCACACATTGCTTCACACCTACCTACTTCTCTGAGAAACCAAACAGTGTTGGACAGTACTGAAGAGTCTAAAGATAACATGGGATGAAACACGAGCCATGAATAAAGTAGGAAAAAGAAAAGTGCTTCAGATGTTTGTCTACAAAATGCCGTGTTCAGCTCAGTACAGCAGAAAAAAAGTGGTTAAAAAATCAACAAAGGAACCGTAAGAAAAGCTACCACTGTTTGGATTTATTCCTTATTACAACAGCAGCTCATAATCCAGTTTCACAAAGAGAATAGCACAGTATCTTACACATGGTGTTGAATAGGAAGATTTCAAAAGTCTTTAAAACAGGAAGAAACACCTTTCATCCTCAAATATTTTATCTGCAGCATATGGCTTCATGTGTTTGCTGTTGTTCCTTTTAAGACCAATGCATACTTGAAGCTTTTCCACTTCTGGTTACAGGACTCCCTGACGTTTGTAATGGTCTGGTACCAGAGTAACTAACCTGGGACTTTGGATTGCTAGAGGGAGATAAGTAGACCATAAAATATCTCACTAGTATCTAGCAGCACTTGGTATTCAAAAGCCTAATAGGGAGTCAGGGGCTGCTTGCGTGTGTGGTCTCTTTGCTGTTTGGTCTCCTAGTTTGCTGTAAAAATGGGATTAATCTGGATGACTGTAGTAGGAAAGTGTGTTTACACTCCTACATTTATGCTAGATTAAACAAATATTAATTAGAGTACACTGCAGCAGAGCCCAATGGAAGTTGTTCAATGTCTTTTGGATGCGACCCCGGGATTATACCTTTTGCTGATTTCAAAGTTCATTAACAGCAAAATTGAGCTGTAGGACAGTAGAAGGAACCTAGAACTAAAAGTTACCCTCTTTTCCCCCTGTTATACAGGAAGGTAACAGGAGATTCAGGAGCAAAAAACTAAGCCTGAACCCCAGGGCTGGACTGGAAGACCAGAACATTTCCACCCTTTTTACCAGTGCCTGTCTCTCTGACAATTCCTGACAGCGAAACTGGGGAATGAGTGAGTGGGCAGGAGAAGGGAGGAATGCTTTCCATCTCACCTCCAGTCCTGTAACCTCATTAAGAAGAAAAAAGTCCTGTTCTTTAACAGGTTACCTGTTGGATTCTTCTTTCTTTGGTTCTCTCTAGTTCTTCTACTTAGAACCTGGATAGAGATGCAGGAGATGCGGTTTCTTCTTTAGATTTGAATGTTTATTATTTCTTATCTAAGTTACAGCTACACAGAATGTGCTTCTAAGTTAGCAAGGTGAAAAATGGCCACAGAGTTCTTCTTCCAAGGCCTTTGGAAGGTCAAGTTATCCAATAATATAGTGCCAACAAATTTATTTTTACTTATAACCCAATAATCTCTTAACTTGACCTTTGCATTGCGGATTTTTCTGTACAGTCACTAACTTGCTCAAACTTATGAAGAAGAAGGAAGAAAGAAGTACTAACCACCACCCTAATTCTACCATCTTGTGACCTGTATATATGTGCATATTACTATACCCCAATACCTATAATTCTATATCTTCACCCAGTGATATAACACACTTTTATCAATTACACACTAACAATCTCAGTGTTATCACCCTAGTTTTGGAAGCCTTTTCTAGGGCCTCAGATCAAATGCAATGTATTTTTGTGGATTTGTACTTGTCACCTCTGAAAGATTAAAACTCTCAGAATCCAGGGTTCCAGCAGTTACCTAGACTTTCTCAAACCCTACATTTCTCACCTTTTCATTTGGGTTCTTGCTCTAAGAAATATCTCTAGAACAGACTTTCACATGATAGACTGTCACCGATGCTCAAAAGCTTTGTCATCACTGACCTTACATACATCATTATTCACAGCCAACTGATCCCTGGGTGTGAAAAATTCTTTTGTCCCAATTAAAAAAAAAAAAAAAGATATTACAGCATTTAATCCAGAAATTAGGCCCAGCCTATTGATGCCTCATCATGGTTAGTACAGCATTCGGTTTCAACAGGTTAAAGAATCAATGAGTGCCATATATGCTTCCTATGTACACTCTAAACTTATGAAGCTGTAGGGTTTTAGGTCAATTTACTAGTTCAGGAAAAATAAAATACAATGAATTGTTGTAACCACTGTTCTAGGTGAAACTTGCATCCCTCCGATGAGGCTGAATACATGACAAAAGTTTCTGCATATCGTCTGCTGGCTCCCAAAGTGGCCAGACCCATTTTCAGCTCCTCTAAAATTATGCCTCTATTTTTACTTAAAGTTTCATAAGGAAAAGTCACATGCATGCCTTGTGATTCTTTACCAAAGGACACTAAACCTTGTCCTGCGTGTTTCTCAAAGCCTGCACAAAGCTTTCAGCCCTTCTGGTGCACGTTAATACACACTCCTGGCAGCTTTTCTCTTTTCTGGCTCAATCACACAAACAGATCCAAATTCCACATACACAAATTGGCTGCACAAGAAAGGAGAGACATGTCCTGTTGGAGACCAGATTTTAACACTCTCTATGCTCCTTGCTGCGAGACAGAGTTAGTGGCAGAATCACGAGGCACTACTGTGATGTGTGTTAGAAGCATCTCATAATACTCCAGGATTTCTTCTCAGAAGTGTAAAAAACCTTAAAAATAATAGCAGTATCAGTTCAGTAAGTGAACAGCACATCTGAGAAACTTTCTTGGACAATATAATTTGGATGTTTTCAACATCGCTTATTTTATTTCACAACAAAGTTACATTTTATCACATGATTGCTTTCCCAATTATAGTGCAAAATAAAAGGCATCATCAAATAGTTTAATAGGTGCAGAGGAAAATGTAGTTTTGTACATCAAATGATGCAGAAAATAACGTGACAACAACAATAACAAAAAAAGTCTGTGTTGGGATAGAAAATTATTGCTATGGAGTTATTTGTCCTATATCTCCTCAACAGAAGAAAGGGACAGAGAGCCCCCAGGTTTGACAATTATTTTTCTGATAAAGTGTACACTGGGATAAAGGGAAGATTTCCTCTTCCAAGTAGGGTCTACCGTCCTTCCGGTGAGTTTGTAATCTCAACAGTTAAAAGACAAATCACATTTATCCATAAAAACAGAAGTCCACGTTTAGGCTGCAGGGTAGGAGATTTAGGCAGAGACACTGACAGTTTTTCTTTAGAAAACTGTATTTTCACCGCAATCTACTCAGACACATACTAATAGAATTTTAAAAGGTCTGTACACATCCACCGGTGCTCAGATCGCATGTTGATAAGCACCTCCCGGTGATTTTCAGATCTCCAACTCCAGCATGGACCGGTGATTACCTCTGTCTGCCCGGCGATACAGAGCACTAATCTGTCTCAAAATAGAGGCCCCTGAACAGCACAGGGTGGGGAGCAGTGGATCACCACAACCCTCTTTGGAGGACCTGCATCCAGGCCGTGTAGCACAGGTATGTATTATTTATGGCCGTGCCTCTGTGTGATTACCTCCAGTTAACTGGAAGCCTCTCTAAAACAAAGGTTGCTCTAGTCCTGCTCGCCACTGGCACGAGGCCCTCCTCGCTCCTGCTCTCTCCCACTGCTGTAAGCAGACATAACAGCCCTCGGTCTAATTAGCTGTCTTTAAGGCAGGGCTAAGTGGGCTCAGTGGGGGGAAGAGGCTTTCCTGAGCCCCTCCAAGCCTCTCCTCGGCGCTGGCAGCCGGAGCGCGCGCGGCCTCCGAGAGGCACCGCAAACTCGCTGACATTATGTCCACGGGTTATCATTATCATCTTTTTTTTGAAAAACCTGATCGATCGCTCCCGACCACAATGATGCTTCAGGGCATCTCTCGCTCTGCTGGGGAGTGATTGACCATTGGGTATCATTAAAGAGGGGAGGTGAGTGGAGAGAGGGAGGGAGGGGAAGACCGAGGCGGCTGCAGCAGCAGCACCGGCTCCGGCTCCTCCTTGCGCACGCCTCTCCCTCCCGGACACTGCTGACCTTTCACTCAGGAGCCAGCTGGAGTCAGGAGAGATTTAATTGAATGGCTTCCTCAGATGTGTTTGGGGTTTGGGTGATGGAGGAGGAGGATACAGCACTGAGAAGAGAGAAGGTGGTGGGGGAGAGGAATAAAAAAGAAAAAGGAAAAAAACCCAACAACTTTGGATGACCTTCAAAGGCTAATTGCTTGGCTCTTCCTTGGCCTGGGCTTTGGCTTGCACAGGGATCCTGGCATTGGCAGGGCCAGGGCTGTCCTTTCCTGGGCACCAGCACCTCCACTGTAGCAGTCCTGCTGCCCTGGCACTCCCCATCACCCTCTCCCTGTGCAACCAACCATAGATGAGCCAATTCGGCCACTTCTGCCCTCCTGGGTGATGCCACATGGGCAGAACAAGGGGTCATCCTAATTTTCTAGGCCTCGTCATTCACTGCAGAAAGGTACTGGGAGGGGTGGGGCAAGAAGAAAACATTCCTCTGAAAGAGTGCATAAATACACATAAACGTGCATAGATTATCTTCTTGTCTTTTTTAACGTCACATTTTTCTTCAGGCTGAGCAGAGAAACAGACAAAAAAGAAAATCCACAGAGGAGGTCCCAGCCAGAGAAACCCAGCAACTGTCCTGGTGCTTGCCCTTTTTTTCCAGTCACCTCCCATTTCCACTGGTTTGGCTCCTTTGTTTGTGCCTGGGACACTGCACCTCGGCAGGGCTGCCCACGCACCTCCTGCTCCTCCTCCTCTTCTCCTCTCCCTTCCCTGCATGTCCCCCTCAACGCAAGCTCCCCCCTTTCCATTTTAACATAACTAAAAAGGAACGAATGGATCTCAGCTGAGTTAAATGGGTGACAAGGGAGATGGAAAGAAGGAAATTCATCCCTTCTTGTCTTTGAGAGCAATTTAATTAGACCCAGGCCCCCTGTGAGTGGGTAAGGGAAAGGCTGAGGATTGGCTTGTCTGGGCTTCCTCTGAAGGCAAAAGCGGCCTTGGACACACATACAGAGAAAGGATTTTTAAAGGATCATGTAAGAAGATCAACAGATAAGCAGCTAATTTTGTGTACTTAGGGAGAAAATGAGTGCGTTCACTCCCACTGGAATAGCCAGAGTGATGGGATGAGAGGAAGGAAAACGAGGAGGAAGCAAGGAAAAAAAGCTTAAGGTATTTCACCATTACTGCTGATTGCCAAAATTAAAGATTTATACTGCTTGATAGGGTACTCTGGCTACGGCTTTCACAGTGACTGTGCATGTGTACATATATCTATATACATACATATATAGCTATAGATTTTTCTTTATACAGCTCAGTTATTTCAAGAATTTTCATCAGAAAACCACTTTTAAACTAATTGGAGTCTGTGGAGAGGAAACCTCATTTTTGGTTCAAATGAATTTTCTGAAAATGTCATTTGATTCAGGAAATATGACTGATCTGCCCGATTTCTTGATAAGAAATGAAATGAGCCGTTGTCCTTCAGGATATCATAGACTTGAAATGGGGGATTTTATGGTTAATGCCATCAGATAGAAGTGTCCTACTTTGAAAGGAGAAGTCCATCAGCCCCAGGGAAAGGCTGAAGACTGAATTTTGTCTCTAAATCCACAGCTGCAGCTAGAGCTGGCACAGAGCAGTGATAGATTTTTTTATTTCCCAAGCAATAATTACAAGATAAACACCAATAAATAACACAATCATTAATAACAACAAGTAGTTAGTACTTTTCCAGCTCTTCATTTTAATTCATAATTTTTTCCCTCAGTGATGTGGTCAGCTCTGACCATGGAGGCTAAAATTAATCCACAATATTACAACACCTTACATTTTAATTATCTCACACAGAATAAACCTGTATTTGGAGATGGCTGACTTCTTAGTGCAACAGAAACTGGATCTCTTGGATGTCAGTGTAACCTTGCTAACTCCATTTTTTGTAGGAAAAAACTAAGAAAGACAAGATAAGTGACTTTCCCAAGGCCACAAAAGGAATTAGTCAGAGAGACAAGAAAGTCCCTCAAAGTCCTTGCTGGAGGGCTGGCACCATTAGTTAGTTTATCTTTTTCATAGCAGCATATATGCAAATAGAAATGGAGTCATACGGATAAAAAAAATGAGATCAGGGACAAGAGAAAAGGCAAAGAGAGAAAGCCAAATAAGTGTAAGTAAATGTTCAAAAGGGCCAATTCAAGCTAATATTGAAGAAGCAGGTTTTAAACAAGACATCAGGAAGGAACAAACTGCGGGAGACCCGTAAGTGATTTGGGTAGAAGGTTGTTTCACAGAAAGATTGTTTGCAGAGGTTTGAAAGGCTGCAAAAAGTTTGGATGCAAACTTCCATTCATTGCAGTGTGTGCTTGCAGTCCTGGCCCATCTGGCCTCCTGCCCCCAACCAGGAGTACACAAGCATTGGTACTCAGCATGCTGTAACCAAAGTTTATGGCAAAAGTCCTGTTACTTTTGTAGGGAGGTCTGCACAGAACAACAGCTATTTTACACTGTGTTTGATCCAGGAAAGAAGGGCAGGTGCTACCACAAGTTTTCCCTCAGCTTCAGGATGCTGCAAAGCAAAAAATCCAACAGGAGGAAAGAGAAGCAAGGAAAACCCAGGTTTTCCTATTTCAGTCAAAAAAATATTTAAGGAACACAGGTAGACTGTATGTCTCAGTTTGAAAGGGATTTATTTTACCCGTGTGGCATCTTGCTAGAGGAAAAATTACGAATTCTTTTACTGACACTTCTAAACTGGTTTCTTTGTATACAAGTTCATTTCTCAATTAGCAGCTGGACAGACCGTTTCTTAAACACACAGAATGGAAGCAGCGAGATGATGTACTACTCTAACCTTTTCCCTGTTAAATGGAAAAAAAAAAGGTGTTTCTGTGATGCATCACTGATTATTCTCAACGCCTAAATCTAAAATGTGGTAGAAACGTTTTACTCCCCACAAAATTGCACAGAAATGGACATTTCGTGTTATGCCCCTTCTTATCAGCCATGGCTCTCCAACAGTGACTGCAGACATAGACAAGACAGGACTCAGTAGTGGTCAATAGGAAGAAAAATTCTCGAATTGCTGCTTAAATAGCATCTCTGTCTACGAAGGATTACCCTGCCCTGCCCATGGTCTCTGTCAGGCCTGATCTGCTCCAAGTTGTCATCCACAGGAATGACGTCTGGAGTTGCTTTTTACAGCCACTCTGACACAGCAGGTGCAAATTGAGTGGGGTAATTTCTTAGACCTGGTTCTGCTTTCTTTTCCCCTACTAGTTTTTAGTGTGTATGAATTTTTTTGGATAGTGTGAAAACAATCCTACATGAAAGAAAAACTGCTTCAGTCTTTCTCAGTCAGGAGGAAATCATATTGCAATACATAACTCTGAATCTCAGGCATAAGTATTACAGATGGAAAAGAATTATTAGGTCATCTAGACTTGCGCAGGATTGTTCCCTACAGTATATTCCTCAGTCCTAAAACTAGTCTAGTTTTAATTGACACTGGCAATGGGCTTTCCATCATGTTCCTTGGGAGGCTGTTCCACTGCCTGAACTCAGTATAAAGAAATATTTCCTGATACTTATCTAAAATTTTCAGTGTTTAATTTTGGCTTACTCCACCAATACACCCCACTTTATACTGCATTCTGGAGTATGAGGCTCAGGCTACCCCTGGCTTTCCTCAACACGACATCTCTGCTTATGTGCACTTAATGTATTCATTTCATCGAGTGGATAAATGTATATGAAATACAGCATTCTCTAAGCACAACATACATTTGTTTTGTACAGCAACTGCTGAATAAAGAGCAGGCCTGAAAGAATTACACTGGTGGAGACTTTGATGTACGAATAGTTAGAAGAGCAGAAGAGGAGAACACATTATTCAGCTCCAGATTGCACCCTCAAGAAATCATGTTGAGATTCCCAACAGGTAAACACCTTGACAAATCCTTACTAACTTGATGAAAGCAGTTCACAAAAATATCATAAGAGCACAGAGTGGATAGCACAGGAGATGGATCAATTTCCTTCCCTACACTTCTACGGTGCCCTGTTTAACTAGAGATAGAATAATGTTCTAGTACATGAAGAAAGATTAAAATATATCTAAGAATCTCAGGAAAAAATATGTAATTACGTAGGAAATGTAATGTAGAGACCACTACTTACAGTTATAGTCCATTTTTTTTTATCTTTAAAGTGCTGTACAAACACTGCTAAATGAGTAATTGGTTTGCCTTTTGCAGATCCCCATGGAGCAGGTAAGCATTATTCCCATGTGGACATGGGAGCTCATCCTGAGGAGTGTTGGGCAGATTACTTCCCAAGACTACAGAGAAACCTAAAAGTTATTAAATGCCACAGCGTGAGAACATCTTGCACCCAGGTCTAGGTCTTGTCTGTACCAGGTCAAAATCCCTGAGGCCACACAACAAAAAACACTGGCCTCGTATAATTCACACTGCCCTATCAAAAAATCTGAATGCTTTAGTGACAAAATTTTGTAGTAACAGGCATTACAGTAGGTTGTGCATCCTCTGTTCTTATCTCTCTTACTTCACATTGGACTAGGTAACAACTGTCCTCCGACAGAAATGCAACACACACTAAAAATCTCAAAGACAATATAAACTCTTGAGAAGCTGTCCCATTCTGCTGATACCCACAAAAGACACACATTTAATCTCTTCTGTAACTACAATATCTTGCAGTAGATCACACTGCTCCATTAATGACTATTAATGAACACAGAACCAAAGCTTTAACGCTACAGCTCATAAGAAAATGATCAGGACCGAAAAAAAAAAAGAAGAGAAAAAGGAAATGTGATGTGGCTCTCAAAGCTTGGCCACAGCTATGATCCCCTGTGATCCAACTGGCTGGTGACATGAATTTGGTGAACAAGATAAAGCATGTAACACATTGTTGTCCAAGTGTGGAAGCATATCAAGGGTGGCAAAATCATTGCGGGTGCTACAAAAGAATGGCAAGTTCCTTGGAAACACCGTTCACTGCAGCAGGGTAGCTGGGGTTTGACCATCATCCTGGTTTAGTTCAGAGAGTCAGAGCACACAGCCATCACCCATCCTACTATTCCCGTCTTCCACATCTTAAAGAGAACAGCACAGCACAAGATACTTGCAGAAACAAGACATTTCTCCTCATGTGCACTCAGCAGAGGCGGAAGAGAAGGAGCAGAGGCTGGAAAAGAAGCAGGAGAGGATGCTTTTTTAAAAAAAAATCTGTGAATTAGAATTGTCCGTTGCGTAACTGCAGGCAAGAACAAAACTGTTAATTTTGTTATTCACCCAAGTTGCATTTAGTTGTTGAAAATTCTGGGATTTTTTTCCTGGTGAAGTAGTCACTCAATTACTTGAGGTGACACTTGAACACAAGTCTTCTGAAAAGAATATATAGTCCAGGGATAGTGGGAAAGAAGTAGCAATAGGAAGTAGTCTTTGCCAGTGGGAAGAATGAAACAAATTTCCCAGCTGTATCAGTCTGTAACCATCTGAGAAGCAGGCATATGTGGAATACAGGCATTTCAGACCAAATTAAAGGTATTTTGCATTCCACCCCGCTTAGACATTTCAATTACTTCTGCTGTGATCACAGGGTAGGGTATCTCCCACCCTGTATACCCAACCTGCATCATGTTCCTCTCATCCCTACAGTGCTCCTAGCCACATGCCCCTAATGTTGTTCCGTCGCCTTCCCCCCAACATCCCAGAAAACCCAAAAAGCAAACCTCACTGTAAATCCAAATGTGAGAGAAGGAGTTTACCACTTACTGAAAGCTAAGCATTAGGAATTACAGCAGAATTCTGAATCACTGGCATCAGTAAAAGGAAAATATCTCTGCAGCCAAAATCTAAAAATGATGCCTAGACCACCTGCCTTTATCTTTTATGTGACCAACTCCCAAAGTACTTTGGGAAGAAGAATTCACACAAAAATACACTTCCATCTTTCCTGTCTCTCCTCCGTGTGAGTGACAGAAAGAGCACTCTTTGGTCTCACAGGTAATTTTCCCACTTGTGAGATGTTCACTAAACCCCCCACAACCAGCACCCCTGAAAGAGCTCTGCAGTAAAACTGGATAATCAAGCATTGCCCACCATGACAATAATGAAATATATGGAGGGGTGGATGAGAAGGAAAGGGTGAAGAATGGATCCCAGGCTGAATGACAGCTTCTGGAACCTCTCTTTCTCCTTGCTGGACCTGTTAAAGCCACAGTTAGTGGTGGCCTCAGGGAGGATAGGGCACCATGGCACGAGTCCCTGTCAGGATCAATAAAGCAAGGGATTGAATAGCCCCATTTGGATGCCTGGAGCAACCTGTGACCAAACCAGAGGAAAGAATAAGGGAAAGAATGCATTTAACTTATCTTATAAAGAACATATTTTCAAAAATCTAATCTTCTAAGGATCTGAGTAGCTTCAGGGTTTTGTTTATATTTTTCATTTAGGAGTCTCCCTTGGGTCTTTTCTTTGCCAGGAGCACAGTGGGCAAAATCAGGATCTTTGGCTTCCCCAATGTGCTCAAGAACTCTATGGATAATTTAAGCTTTCCTACTGCAGTAAAACAGAAAGTTCATAAAAATAAATAGAGTAATACTTTGCACTCATTCCACAGGAGGCTTGTGCTTCATAAACACTAGTCAGTGAAACATCTCTTTGAAGCAGGTAAGTGCTGTTTTCCCATTTCACAGATGTGAAAAGGAGACACAGGATGTGTCAGGACCACCTAAGTCACTGAGGACCATTCTTCAAAACTGTAATTTTGTTTTTCTGGAAGTCATGACTAATTCACCTTTATGTGACATGTCACTTTAGCACGCTTAAAACATGCCTAAACATATGGACATAAGTGTGTGCTCCAATGCAATGTCTCAGTGATAACCTCACCTCTCAGAGGTGCACACCGCATCCACAGTGGAAGAAAACTCACACCCATCCCTCAGCCATTACAATGCAAGGACCAGGAAAACTCTTAAAATTGCCAGTGAAGATGCATCAGAACCAGGGTGGTAGATTTTGAGCTGGAGCAACAAAGTCACCCGTACAATTCTTATTCTGCTATTACCAGAATATTGATATTTTACTTCTCTTCAACAAGTGCTGCTCTCAGTTCAAATGACTTCTGAAAATGGGACAGGTGTTTCTTAAAACTGAATCCAGGGTATGTTTCTGATTTCATCCTTTGAAACTTTGATTACTTATACAATCCAGGTCTTCCAAAATCCCATTTCCTCATTTAATCATAAGAAATTCTATCAAAAGAAAGCCTCTGAGATCATCCATGTAATCTCAGCAATCACTGCATCAACAGCAGAAACAGAACACGGCAGTGTTTCTATAACTTTTCTGAAAAGCTGGCTTGTCAAGTGGCTTTTGGTTTTCTCTGCTTCCAGATATTAAATTCCATTAATAGGCAGCTGAAATAGATCTATTTTAAGCACTTTTGTTTGATTACTTTTCTATATAAGCAACCACGGTACTCAGGAGGTAACATCCAGTGACAGGCAGTGGGGAAGAGAAGGGTCTGTATGATCTCCAGGAAGGTCTAGAAAGAAGGGTATTCTTTCAAGAATAATTCAATATATGGTCAAAATATTGGCAATAACAAGGCATGGGGCAATTCCCTCCTTTCTCTTCGTTCTCTTCTATTTATGCCTCTCTCTATTTGATAGTGCCCGGTATTCTGCAACAGGCAGAAGCTTGCAAAAGGGAAAAAGGTTTAAAAGAAATTCAGAATATGTCAATAATCAGGTTGGTTTACTTTTTTTAATTGGTACATTCTTCATCATGATGGCTGCTTTATAGGGATCTCTCCCAGGAAGCTAATTTAGCCTGAATAATGGCTACCTTCGCCTATTAGACTAATTTTCATTACTGGAGACACAGTGATATGGAACTTAAATGCCATCTAACCTTGTTTGAAACAAGTTTAAAATCTAAACCAAGAGAATTTAATCTGGTAGTTTAATCAAAGTTATCACACATTCAGGAACAAAAGATGTGAGCTGCATATTTTTTTGTTACAGGCAGAAAAACATCCTTCCCTGGGTATCTGAGTTGCATATCCAACCCATAATACCATGCTTTGAGGACAAGATTCAACTCACCTGGCTTTAGATATCTTACTTTTAGATATTTAAGATTACTTGTCAGTACTTTTTCTAAAGTCAAAGGAAACGGGCAACTCGAGAACACGATTAATTGCGTCATTAGTGGGATGGGGAAATTAGAACATGAGAGATTAGCCTCCTTGGGAGGTGCCTCTACCCTCATTATAAACAGAACCTAGCAGGCTTAAGCCAGAAGTTCCCTTAAAACAAAGTCAGACTGAACCAAAGACCTCAGAGTTGTCAATACCTCAGGCTTTTTAGCAAGATGAAAACAATACAGAGATGCCAGATTAAAATTTCTGTGTTTCTTAAGTCCTGATCCTTTACATTCCACTTCCCTCTCTTTATTCAGTACAGGAGTTGACATGGTGTAAAGCCCATTTTAATTTAAATAATTTTGTCTCTTGGTGAGGCAGTCTGGCTTCAGTGGTACACCTTTAACCTGTTTCTCTCACTGAATCTAGCTGCTTCTCTGACCAACTACGCTTCCAGTTCTTGTCCTTCAAGGCCATTTTCTCCATCAGCACTGAATCCTTGCCTCTCCTTTCCAGCGTTCTCTGCAAGTCCTTTGTCCTTCTTCTGACGATTCTCCTACCATTTCCTGAGTGAAGCTGGATTTTTCACCACCTGCTACAAGAAGCAGTCTGCCTCCTGAGTGCTATCCAATTCTACATCCATACCTGAACTGATAAAGGGCTTATTTAAATGTGTTATACTATCAACAGCCTGCTGGAATCAAGAAAGTTTAATCTAATCAAAATAATCCAGAAGCACAGGGGTTAGTGAAGGAAGAGCTGCATATTCTTCAATGCCTTATTAAAGAGGGTTCTACCTTTCAGTGGGAATTAAAATAGAAAGAAATACCAAATTATTAGATAAATTTTTTTTTTTTCAAATTCAAAGACTTAGGAAGATGAATGACAGATGTCCATTGCTTTAAAAAGCCTTTAGGTAACCTAAAAAATGTCTTCCTTTCCTAGTAAGAAATGTAGTTTGGTGTCAATCCTAAAGCGGCATCATAAAAAAAAAAACAAACCACCCAGACAAACAAAACAACAACAACAAAAACCCAAAAAAACCATTAAACCAACTCAAACCAACCAAAAAACCCCAACCCCAAAACAATTCAACAATTTCAGCGCTACTTTTGTTTTATTAAGTTTTTGTTCTAGCCCACAGCCATAAAAAAGCCACATAGCAGCAGGTTTCTGGCCCTTGTTTCCCTCTCAGTGACCTTGTTGGTAGAAAGCATGGTGGAAACCTCCAAAGGAAGAAAGCCTCAGCTGACTGCAACACTCCAGTTGTCCAGAAATCAGCAGTGGCATGAGTGGGATTTGGATAGCCCAGAGATTCAGGGCAGACAAAGTCAAGAACACTGAATGTTATTTCTCTTAAGGACTTATTTCCTTCTCTCTCACTTGAAGATCACCTTCCTGCCCCTAATGCCTACTGCCATCGACAATATCTGCCTGCAGAGCTGGTCATACCCAACACCTCTCAGAGTTCCAACTATAGTTGTCTTTAAAAACAATTCAGTATTTGGACTGAATAAAACACACTTGCTGCATCACATCAGTCACATACTCCACTTATTCCAAAAGTGACTTCAATGAGGTTACATCAGTGTGAACCCAAAATTGATCCCCTAAATTTAAAGTAGTCTTACAAGACCGACAGCAGTGAACAAAGAGCAAAATCTACCCCAGAGTTAGATCTCAAGCCTCAGCCCATCATTCAGCTGCCACTGCTCTAAGATGTGCAAACGCTCAAAAAAAGGCTTTATCACATTCCCTGTGATGCAAAATGCACAACATTTTTTCAAAATGTGTTTGTAATTGGCAGATAGTTCACAGATAACAACAAACAAAATCCCAAAACTTCAGTTCAGTAAACATTTTCCATCGTGCAAAGACAATATGGGATGGCAAAGACAAATATAACAGGCATAAACTCCAATAATTATGGTTTTAAGAGCAGCACATTAAAACAGCATACGTTAATATTTTAAGTTTACACACACAAGTGACTACCAAATGAACAAGTTGTTTCCTCAGAGATACCCTTCTAGGCAGCTAAGGCTATGTCTTGCATTTATCTACCCTTACAACATTGACAATGTCTCTTCTTATCACTTCAACCATTGTAGGTCCACTAAAATTTAGACCAATTTTAAGATGATGGACATGATACCTCATAACCATAGTCTGTGCTACAAATTCTTACAGGTTGATCCGTGTTTCAGATGAAAAAAACATTTTTCATTCTTAGTCTTCCAGGGGAAATTGGTGGGATCTCGGTGCTTTTTATGTAAGCATTACGGTAAATCTCTCCAGATTTTGGCAGATTCACTAACGTTTATGAAGGGCATTGAGTGGTCAGTCCTAGAATATGCAAATGCTGTCTTCCCCGCAAGATTCTGTGATGTGATATTTTGATAACTACCTAATGAATAATGTATTGGTTTACTGTGCTAATTCACCAATTATCAAGATTATATGCACTCTTCTTAACTTAGTCTCTGAAGAATGCTGAAGTAGGGGGTGGGATATATTTACAATACAGACATTTATGCCAGAGGCAGTTGTTTGGATTCTCCACAGGTTAAGACAGAGATTTAGACGTTTTTATGATGCAGCTGACTGGAATCATAGACATCAGCATTACTATGGGCCAAACCACTGTTCCTGCTTGTTGTCCACAGCACAAAGCTTTCACTACCTCCAGGAGAGGGACACGAGATCTGCTGCAGTTTATAAACCACCAGTCTCTCAGCCAGATTTTGCAGATGCATTGGTCCTTCACTATGACTGTTGTCTAACACCAAATAATACTGATATCATCTGAACTAGTTAGTTACACACATGTAAAGAACCCGCATCGTAAAAGATTAATAAAGTAGGTTTCTTTACCTGGAAGATGTTGGGGATCTCTTTTTTTCCTTATTTTCTGGAATACATGTAACAGCATGGTGTTTCCTTGCTATCAATACCATATTGTATGTACTGCGAAATTTAGAGTGACAGCAGAATGGTTTGCATTGAGAAAATGCTAGCTGAAGTGTACTGCAGAATCTGTTTTTCTCATTGCTAGATCTCTTTAAGTGTCTGGAACGTATTTTTAGCCTTTTTTTTTTTTCCTTCTTCTTAAATAGAACATATTTATTATGTAACTGGTTATTTTTTGGTTGAAAAATGAGGTTTTGTCATTTTATAGAAATATTGAAAGGGGAGGAGAAGGGAAGGTAAACATCCAACCAATATTAGCTCTGAAGTGCTGGGTAATTGTACAGGGCCCTGGGCAAAAACAAAACATAGATGTGCAGTAGTCATAGCACATCTTGTCTTAACTTGTCTTTGTTAGTGTAAGTGAAAAGGTTAATGCTGTTCAATTCCGTCAATGCAGAATGAGGCACTGTGGCACCTTTGAAATCTAAACTTACTCACAGTACAACTGATGTGATTCCTGGGAGCATCATGTTATTTACAAGTTAGCCTAATAATACAAATGCCAATTAACCATGTGCTGGTATATTTTACATATATATATATAAAATATAAAAAAAAAAGGCAAAAAAAAAAAAAAAAAAGCCCAACAGATTGCTTTTAGTATGCTTATCACAGATTAAAGCTTTGCTGCTGTCTACCAGCAACATATGGTAAGGTCTCAGCCACCTACTAGCCATAAGGGCTTAATCCTACTAGCCAAGACAGATACCAGGGATGGATCCCTGCAAGAGTTTTGAATAGCATGCATGGCAGTTTAAAGGAATAAAGCTGCCTTTAAAGCAGAATAATTAATGATGACTTAAATTCAATGCCAATTAAAAATGTCAGAGGCTGCTTCTTGACTGCCTTGCACTTTGTGTAGTCAGTTAAATTCAGAACATAACGTGTGCAAGAAAGCTGCCAAACTGTCCATGTTTGGCACAGACCTGGCAAAGCCATACATGGTGACACAGGTGTAAGGCAGGGAAGCAGCAGATCCTCAGTTTTTTGGGCCACAGCTTCATCAAGGAAAATGCCATCCTGCTTACCTTAAATTACCTAAACCATAAATAAAAAGCCTCACAGTAAAAATGAAATAAATATTAGTCCTGACTATCTGCTATTTCCTAATTATTATCTGATTATTTCTATTCCTGTTGGTTTTTCTGTTTGTTTAACCAAATGCTTTTGACCGTTCTATCCTTTAGAGCCAGCAGAGTAATTCTTAATAACACAGATGCACTCATCTCAGGAAATACAGAGCAAATAGGGATGTAATCTCTCCTGTGCACATCTCACCTGCTAATAGGGACAGAAAATTAGGGTTTAGTATTTAAAAGTCTAAAGGGGCAGGTGTGGCCAACCTGGTGTTCCCAGCACATCAAGCCATTGCAGTGCTGCTGGCTTGAACTACTGCACTTGAACGTGAGGGTTCTTTGCTATCAGGATCAGAGTTCAGCAAGCAAACTCCACACCCAGACAACCCCTTAGATCTCCCATTTGCTTCCCTGTATCTGATCTATCTGATCCCAACAAGCAGTCCTGGTGGGGCACATGAGAGTAACAGGTCAGACACACCCCAGTTTCACTCCTGCCGACTCCGGAGCTGGAAGGATGGCCACAGCCACAGGCATACCTGGCTTGCACGGGATGATTGTGACACTGAATCTGCATAATGCCTCTGGCTCCATCCCAAATCTCCCCTCTGTGCCAGCTCGTGCAGGGCTGGCAGAGGATTACCCCATGAGGCACAGACAATAGAGAAGGCCACTGCTCTCCTGCTCCTGTGGTGGTGCCTTCCTTAACACATCATGAGGTCACACAGGCTCCAGACCAAAGTTTCCTGCCACCATCTATGACTAAAATTCTCTTCTTCTTGTCAGCCCCACTCTGAGTTTGATTTCAGAGGATTTCAGTTTTCAACATTTGAAAATATGAATATGTCAAGAAACAGAGCCAAAGCTGCAGGTATCTTTCATATATTGCTAAGGATTAAAAGAGATTAAAGATTCTGTCATATACCAGCAGTAAATCTATTCTACTACCATCAGCCCCCCAAATGCGATCCACTCTTTTGAGATCACTCATTTTGAGATGACCAGGTTTAGAATCAGGTGTCGGATTTCCGGAAATGGTTTCAAGAGGTGGAATCCTGTTAAAATTTATTCAGACCAAGGTTATCTAGAATTGAGCACTTAAAGCAGTGAACCCAAACAGCCCCCACCCCGACTACACACCCAAAATCTCCAGAAAGTGAATACTTTCCAAAATATATTTTTTTTAACTCTACCTTTGATTCCATTTTGCATGCATATTATTTCAAAGCCTTTTATTAGTAGTAAGTTTAGGAGTCACACTGAATTTATTTTGATAAAAAACAAAAGGTCTAAAATACTCCCCCTTTCTTTGTCTCTCGGGAAGCAAAAGTTTCTTCCACAACAGTGGTCCACAGCCTCTTATTTTGGTGTTCTCTGTTTGCCTTTCCCTGGTCGGAGTAAGTCTTTGATATGACTGGAACCCATCCTTGCAGATATACCTAAGTTACTCTTGGCACTCTATGTTTCCCTACTCCAGGAAAGAAAAGGATCCAATCCGCAAAGGAAGGACCTGCCATATCTGTAATAATCGGGAGCCAAATTCTTATTGTCAATTGTTTGAGTGGGCAGATAAACCAGTGTTTTTAATATTCACGAACACAGGTGTTCATAGAGAGAAGCGGACCTGGCCTGTTTATCATTCATACATACAACAAGGAAAACAGGGGAAGCAGATGATCCCATAACAACAGCAAAGAATTGGTATTTGGATTCACCATCAAAACACAAATCGGAGTCAGCTGATGCTTCAGAAAACTGGAACATGCCAGAAGCACCTTTCAGACTTCCACCTTCCTTGCTCAGAGAAGAGATCTGTCCTCCTGTTGGCTATTGACGCCTCTCTAAAACAACTTTAATTTCTCTCGCTATTTAATACATGTCACAGCACTTGACAACACTCATGATCTGTACTAATCAAAGCCTCGGTAGCTGCTACAGCCTGAGCAGGAGTATAATCCTTAAGATTCAGTCCCCCTTCAAAAGGGGGAAAAAAAAAATATGGAGGTAGTTTGCCTGACAACAGGGTAAACAGATTATTGTGTTATTGCTGGCTGATTGCCGGAGTTATTTTGGAGCTCCATAATTCGTTTAAAGAGATTTTTGACATTTATGAAATGACTTCTATAATCAACTGACAGTGCAATATCCTATAATTGTTCAATTAAAAATGACTACTAGTGCATTCATTTATTAGTAGAATCAGATAATTGTCTTGCCACTAAAGAGTACTTCACACTTTGCGCATCAAATGAAAATGTTTGAGTATAAATCTGTGGCACAGCAGCTAAAGTCCTAGGGATTTTTCAAGTGAAGGTGTAATTATTACAGGCCTCCGAAGTAAATATGGTTTCATGTGATAATCTTTAAATGGATTGCCTGTGTCTTACAAGACACCCTCCTGCATAAACTGTCACATCTGGCAGGATGGACACGAACAGGTTTTCAGCAGCAGGTGAGACTCCCGTGATTTAAAACAGGGTCAGCTTAAAAACTGGAAGGTAAACCACAGAGCTGATCGTCCTCCCCTTCAGTGCTCCTGCTCCTGGGAGGGCACTGATCTGCTGGAGGAAGGCAGCAGGGAGGGCGTGCACGGTACAACAGTTTTGCATGGGATATTGGACTGGAATATAAACCCACAAACTACATAGCCTCAGCGGCATATGCACGCCCATATCCTGAGCTCCTGGGAGGCAATCAACATCTCGATGAAATATCTGGTGGTTTTTAGATATATTTGAAGTCCACTTGAGGTCACCGAGCACCTTGAAACAATTTTAGAATAGAGACTTTCTCTGTTAAAATTGAACATTTTAACTCACATTATCCAAACTATCTGCTAAGCAAAATCACAGATCAATTTTTCATTAAATAATAAAAAAACTTGGTACATCAAGTAGGTAGAGACCATATGGAAAACTGTGTAAGCAAATCACTGAAAGGCAAGAAACAGCAGCAGCCCCTTCACAAATATAATGATTTTTTTTTTTTAATTATCTCTCTGTTTCTAACGACAACCTTCCAGAATCCTTGGCTAAAACTCACAATTTATATTCAGATAATAATAATTAAAGAAATCAAGTGCAGAGTCACCAGATGGAAGATAATACTTAATTTGTGGCTGCTACAGTATACTATTTAGTAATGTCATTTCAGAGTCTCAGTTGAGCTCAAGCCCTGCTCTCCCTTTCGCATCCCTCCCCCACCACACACCAGTTGGATAACGGAACATACCGCTTCCTTCACCTTGCACTTGAGCTTCTCTGTATTGCCATTACACCCATGATCTTCAAATGCTTTAATGAACCAATAATTAACGAGTTATTTCTTGTGCCGTGGCTGCGCCAAGCGTTACTTTCCCTGTGCTGTGCACGGAGAAAGCTGCAAAGTGGGGAACTACTGCCAAATTTTTCGCTAGCAGTCCCAGGATTAGGGGGAGGGTAGCTGGCTCCCATCTAGAGACCATCAGTGGGGGAGCATCTGGAGAGCACCTCATTTTCCAGCACAGCACCAATTAAAACCAAAGCGGGGATGTGGCAGGAGCCAGGCTTCAGCCAGGCACCCCCTCCTTCGGCAGACCTTCCCCAGCAGCCTGGTGCTCGCTGGGCACACCAGAGCCCCGTGGCACAGCCCAGCCAGCCCTAGCTCTCCCCTTGTGGCCTCTGATCACAAACCCATCCTTCCTTCTATTGGGGAGGGTGAAAAAAATGAAAATCAACGTGTCCTCATATCAGATCAGCTCCCCCCAAAGCTTTGCAAATGACCCCACCAAGGATAGGCTGCTTCATCGACGGCGTTTTTCTCCTCATTTTGTCCCCCATACACCATTTTTTGTCATTGTTTGTTGTTGTTTCAAGCCCATTTTTCTGCATGTTGTATGGATTTCAGAACGACTTTTGATAAAGACGATCCTGGCGGCTGGGTGATAAATATTATTTTCTTAACCTGCCTAGCTTTGTCAGCCACCTGCAACTGCAGCCTGCCGCACGTTGGAAGCAGCTCATTAACTTTCCCACAGCTTCCCAGGAGTT
The DNA here is from genome assembly GCA_013397175.1 of Platysteira castanea. Lineage (NCBI taxonomy): Eukaryota > Metazoa > Chordata > Aves > Passeriformes > Platysteira > Platysteira castanea. The sequence goes on from VYXC01005734.1 coordinate 350,088, forward strand.
TTCCTTGTTTTCTTTCACCTTGGGTGTGTGCTGCCTTCTCCGTGAACAGTTAACTACCCGAGCAGGCCGAGCGGGCTTTGGCACCGCAAGCGTAGCACGCTTCAGGCAGCCTCCCTGCTAAGGCTCAAAATCTCTCTTAAACACATTAAGCAGCCCATTTTGGATTGATAGTGCAGTAATTATTCTGCTTCACCCTAAAAACCATCCTGGGGTAATTGGCGCAGAGGAAAATTACCCAGAGTCCTCTGCCACCTGGTAGTTAAGGAACGAATCCAGGGAAAGATAAGTGAAGCAGGGAAAAAATCGGCACTTATTTGATTTTAATCTCACCACTTTGCAAGCATTTAAATTGCCTTAATCAGGTGGCTGGCTCCCAGCCTAGCTGGTAATCTGTTATCAAATTTGAAACTAGATTTTTTAAAATGTCAGTGTAGGCTGAGAATTGAAGTCTATTAACAGTTATGAGCCTCCCTCCTAAACTTCCATAATCTATGTATTAATGATCCCTTCTACAAAGCTGTCAAATATTACTTTATTATAACTATATATTAGTAACGTCGGTGTAAAAGCAGGATTTAATTATTTATTTTTTAAAGATAGGGGGGAAAAAAGCCAAACCCCATACACACACACAATGCTGACATTCTTAACACTGAAACCCGATTTTTCCGAGGCAATAACTTGAGTGTATGGAATAACCTTGATAAATGTAATTGAATTTTTCTCTGATAAGATTAACTAGTGGTAATTGTGAATGGGGAAGGTCTGACCCACTACAAATGAGATGTATGACGAGCTGAAAATAATCAATTTTTTTTTCCTTTCTCTTTCTCGTCTCCCTGCCCCTCCACCTCCCAAAAAGGAAGAAAAAAAAAAAACCTGAAATTGTAATTTTGGGCCTGGCAGGATGAAGCATTTATGTCTGAAATGTTTTTGTATGTGCTGATTATCTGCTATCTTCTCAGTGTGTCTAATTGTGCTGAGCTCAGTTTAAAATGAGATCAACACATTTAAACCCCAGAAGGCTTAATTAAGGGAGGGACTTAATGCTTTACAAAAAAGGGGAATTTACGTCTTTTGAGAAATGTAGTGTAAATTCTACCTTCAACTTCCCTGACTAGAGTACTCCAAAATTTTGTAGTTTATTAAATTGCTTTTAAAAACAAACACAAAAGACAAAACTTTAGAACTTATAATTGCTGCTGGTGGTTGACAGCTGCAATTTTTTTTTTTCATGCTTACTACTTCTTGCTCTTTTTTCTTTCCACGTGCTCTTATTTCAAGGTGTCCTGACAAAGCAAGCAAAAATGCAATATAAAAAACAGGAATGAACTCCAGCTTTGGAACTCTTCAGCTGCACACAGCAGCTCTGTGCTTTTCAGAGTTGAAAGCTGCGTGGACAAACACACGTGCAAATTCAGACAAAGCACTCCCCTACCTGGCATTTGTTTCTATTAAGCAGACAAACTATTGCTGTGGAAATTAAAAAAGGGTGAGGGGAAGGATTAATTCTTTTTAGTTACGTGATAAAAGTCAATCAAGTGTTCTTTGAAAATAATGCCACAGTTGATTTTTTTTTCTTCCTCCCTCATTATCCTGTAACTCTGACCATTGAACTCTAGTGCTGTAGATCAGGCTAAAACACCACTGACAACTGTGTATTCATATTCTCTTCATCGAATCCTGTGTAGGTTCTGTGAAAGACTCTTCAGAAACATAAAATCTACCAACAATGAAATTAATCACAAAGTACAAAAGAAAAGCAGCTGGCATGCAACTACTGAATAATGCAAAATGTGCAGATTTAAATTACATGTCACCATTAATGTATACAATATATCTATATCTACAGACGCACACAGTTGTGCTATAATCAGTAAATAATTTTTCACTGTCTACAAAATAAGTATTTTAATTCACAAATAGTATATACTGAAATTGCATCAAAATTAAATACAGGATGAGTTCATCATGATTAATGCTACAGCAGTAAACACCAGAAGGAATTCAACTCAATGGGAAACGGTTGCAATTTAAAACAATAGTTAAAAAAAAAAAAAAGCCTTTATATGAGAGAAAGTTTTAAGTGAAACCAGTAAAAATCTGTGTCAATATCTCTTCATATTCCTTCTCTAATTAGTCAGCAGGATCAAATACAACAAGGAAAGAAAGTTGTTTGCTTCATTTATGTGCTCATTAGAACATGGATTATTTATAAAGGAACTACCTGTAAAACTATAGGAGAAAATCACTGGTGAAGCCACTATTGTCATGCAACATTGTGGGGAAATTATAGTCCCAGGGACTGGTATTATTTTTCTTTTATCATAAAAATTAAAATAACTTTTAAAAAAGAGAAAACTGGAGTCCATAAAAAAACTGGAGTCCATCCACTTGCCTTGAATTCCAAACTTTGCTAGTTCTGAGTTGCACAACCGTATATCCATGAGAACAAACAAGAACCCAGTGTACTTTATTTCTCAGATTTGACAACCTTTATTATTTCGTTTATCTGCTATTCATAGCAAGATGTAAACATCTTACTTCCCAGTGTGATCCTCATATCAACAGAGGGTCAGTTTAAAATATTGGGAATCAATATGTTATAAAACATCAGCCAGTACTAAAAAGACAGAGGCAGAGCAAATTCATTGAATGTCAAATAAAAAAATAAACAAACACGGACAGATAAAAAAATGTAGCAAGATCATAAATAAAAGGACAAGGAATTAGAAATATATATTCCCAAAACAATGACTTGACAGGGAAGATGCCCCTACACTAAATACTGAGCCACTCAGACAACGATTTTCTTGTAGGTGCAACAAAAACAAGGAGTTTAAAACGAATCTCTTAATTTAATAGAAAATTTACACGGTAATAGAGCTCATCAGATTTACTGCAGTGGTGAGAGCGAATAATATGGATGGGGAAAACTTGGTTCAGATTCAGCCCATTGTTTCAATTTACTGGACTGGATGTTTCAGGCTGAGGGTAGAGGTGGGGGAGAGCATTCCCAGTTTAGGCAAACAGGCATCGTGGACACCTTGCAAAACAAGCAGATGAACCAGGCCTCCTGCTGTTCTTCCTCCTTCCCAGGTCTCTTTCTAGTCAATAATAAGTCTAAGCAGAACTAGTCTTAAAAAACCTTTTTTTTTTCTTGGCAGAACCAATTTCCAACTCAAAAAAAAAATTCTTAAATTTTGGAGGACAATGCTACTTTAAAAAATCATTTGTTTTTAAAGCTAGAGAAGCTCATATTGGTCCTTTCAAATCTGAGGTTATTCTTTTCAGGGGTATAGCAATATTTTGTTTATATATAATAATTTTGATTATTTGAGAATTTCACATTATACCATTATAACAGCAGATATTTAATTAAATTCCAAGATAAATATATTTACATGTATTACATTGTAGGGCAACATTCTGCCATGAACAAAATGAACAGAAATTAAGGAAATTAAATTTTGGACTACAATTTCACCTTTTTAAAAACTCGTTTCAGACGACTTGGTTTTTTTTGGATAAAACTCTGAAATGTAGAAGTTTCTTATCAAACATGGATCTTTTTTCTAACCAACCATACATATGTTTTTCCTCATTCTCAAATAACTTTAAATTTTCAAAACATAGCTAAAATAAACTAAACAAGAAACGGATATTGAGGCTTTAAAAAGGGAGATTTACAGAAAGGAGGAAGACAAATGAGGGACACAAAGGGAGAAGGATGAAAAGGGAAGAACTGGAATTCAGAAGTTTGGGTCAGAGCTTAGTCTACCTTACAGAGTATAAAACATCATTTCTGGTGGCCTTCCCTACCTTTGAGCCTTATTGGCTCTACAGATCAGCACTGGTCCAATAATGCATTATATCAAAGGAGAATAAAACACATTAAGATGTGAACTCATCTCCCTTATTCCTGCAACTCCTAGGAAACATTTGCCTCTGCATTGCTTCATTTACCTAAACACTTAGTTGTGACTTATTATAAGGTTTCTATAATTTTTTTATTTGGTTTGTGAAATTTTTCTGTCTTTCACTTAAAGGCAACTTTTTAGGTGGCAATTTGAAATGAGGTTTTTTTTTTAATTAAAAAAGAAAATTTGTATCGAAAGAATTTTCTTTCTGAAAAGAAACTGTATATCAAAAGAATTAAAATGTCTCCAGATCTTGGGCTATTACTTCTCCCAAATTTCATGCCCCAATTTGTCAGATTCAATTCAAATTTGCAAATGGAAGAACATCATACGTTTCCTTCTCTATAGTGTCATTGCCAGCCAGACTGACAATGATGGCGCAAAAAGTACGGATCATCCTTCACTGGAATTGATCTCCCACACCTCCTCTCTCATTTCTTTTGGGGGAAGCCTGCAGAAAACAGCAGCTCATTAACAGCCTCACCTTAGAGCCCTCTTTATTTGGTTACCTGCTCCTTCTAGCACTTAATGCAACACTTTTTCCTCTACGCAGAAGTGTTTGCCCAGAGCCAAATCTCAGTGCAGTCAGTGCTCTCCCGGGCAGTAAGGTGCAGTCTGCAAAGAAAAGCTCACACCAGTCAAGCATGGGACCCAAGCTTTGTTCACAAGGTCTCCAGCCCCGTTTTCGGTGCTCCCTTGCCTGGTTTCAGGGCCGTGTAGCCCCTCTGGTCCTGGCCTTCACCCACCTCTACCTCCAGCCCACAAAGCAAAGAACCTGATTTCTCCTGCTTATCTGATTCCCACCTGCCCCGAGGTGTTGCAGAATGGAGGATGTGATTTCACTCATTCTGTGCCACAAAATCAGCCAGGAAGAATATTTTGTTCCTTCTGCTGGAGTAGACCTTTCTGGTTTGATTCCTTTTCTCATTACCTCTGACAATTTTGGATTTGGGCTTTTTCCANTTTGTATCGAAAGAATTTTCTTTCTGAAAAGAAACTGTATATCAAAAGAATTAAAATGTCTCCAGATCTTGGGCTATTACTTCTCCCAAATTTCATGCCCCAATTTGTCAGATTCAATTCAAATTTGCAAATGGAAGAACATCATACGTTTCCTTCTCTATAGTGTCATTGCCAGCCAGACTGACAATGATGGCGCAAAAAGTACGGATCATCCTTCACTGGAATTGATCTCCCACACCTCCTCTCTCATTTCTTTTGGGGGAAGCCTGCAGAAAACAGCAGCTCATTAACAGCCTCACCTTAGAGCCCTCTTTATTTGGTTACCTGCTCCTTCTAGCACTTAATGCAACACTTTTTCCTCTACGCAGAAGTGTTTGCCCAGAGCCAAATCTCAGACCAGCCAGTGCTGTCCCGGGCAGTAAGGTGCAGTCTGCAGAGAAAAGCTCACACCAGTCAAGCATGGGACCCAAGCTTTGTTCACAAGGTCTCCAGCCCCGTTTTCGGTGCTCCCTTGCCTGGTTTCAGGGCCGTGTAGCCCCTCTGGTCCTGGCCTTCACCCACCTCTACCTCCAGCCCACAAAGCAAAGAACCTGATTTCTCCTGCTTATCTGATTCCCACCTGCCCCGAGGTGTTGCAGAATGGAGGATGTGATTTCACTCATTCTGTGCCACAAAATCAGCCAGGAAGAATATTTTGTTCCTTCTGCTGGAGTAGACCCGTTCTTTCTGGTTTGATTCCTTCTCTCATTACCTCTGACAGTTTTGGATTTGGGCTTTTTCCAGAGGAGGAGGATGGGGGGTTGAAGACAGGGAGTTTGTTTACAGCATGTTGAGTCAAACACTGCAATATGATTATAGTCCTATGTTTTTATAGCATGCCCACTGTGCATAGAAGTCCTCCATCTCATTTATTGCCAGTTTTAGTATGGCATCTTTTCCACACAGGAGATTTAAACCTGGTACCAACTGGCTTCTAATCACACAAACACAAAACAAAGCTCAAGGTCTGGTGTTTTTCCTCACTTAAATATATTTTTTAAGAGATTTTTGAAAAAAACTGTAAACACCAATGGAGTAAAATAGGAAGTTCTTTATATTTCACTTGCAAAGAAGTGGTACTTGCTAGCCTCTGAGGAGCCACGCTGTTTGAGATGTTGGCTCCTGCTTTGGTTTGACCTGACAAGCCACAGATTGCAAAGCAGCAGCTCCACCACTTGAAATAGAAAAGAATCGTTGAGATAGAAAACTGATAAAAGTGAGATCACCTTTCAGTTTTCCTGACACTAGAGGGCAAGCCCATTTTAGGTAACGCTACATCGGATGAAGAATCCTAAAATATGTTTCCTTAATAGCGAGTAAACTGTGCCAACTCTCGTGTCTCCTCGTGGACTTCTCTGGTTTCCAAGGTAGAGCAACTCTGCTCAAGCTGGTGGAACTAAGAGGGCCAAAGAGAGCAGCCATCAATCCCTAGACCTTAAATAAAACTCTCAGCGCCCACAAGGAAGGTTCTGATATTAATGATGGATAACAATCAGCTGCAATCTTAAGGACATTTCCCTTATCTTTACAGATTCTTTTTTTTATTTCAATACTCAAGATTTCTAGTACTTATTGTAAGAATATTGACTGCCCAGTGGTCAGCGAGACAGATGCAGGATGGAGAGAGAGATGTGAAAAGTGCTTGAGGAAATACTTTCCCTCAAACTAGCACCTCGTCTGACCATTTTTACCCATGAATACAAAATTAAAGAAAAGCCTTATTTAACTCATGTCTCTCACTGCTTGCAGGCTCCTCCATGTACCTTCCTCTTTACTGAAAAATCCAACACCACAGCTCATTAAGCCAGACTTTGAAAGATAAGAAAGCTTATAGACTCCTTCACTTCTCTGAGGTTAACATTTCTTTAATAGAAGACAATGGTCTTGTGGTTAAGCCACAAACTTGGTGTCAGGGGACCTTGGTTACAATCCATTACACACACAGACTGTGGAAAGCCTATTACTTATCTTGCCTTAACTACGTTTTAAAGAAGGCCAAATAAGTTTGCTTTTCCACTGGATGAGGCAAGGGTAATCAAGGCACAAAATGGGTGCTGTGCTCCCTGCAAGGACACACTCCTAGGGATAACTTATTTTATTCGCCCTTGGTGCCAAAGGTGAAAAAATTAATTTCTTAAGAAATTATTAATCAGGTTCCTTAAGATGAAATAGTAAATTTATATAAAGAAACTAATATAGTAGCAAGTGTTGAAAAAATTCAGAGATATCATTTAAAATCAGTCTGTACAAATTTATACATGCATTTAGAAACTAAGGTGTACCTATTTTCCCAACACTTGGTATGCAGGCATGCAAATATCTCTTTCCGGAGGCACCTGGATTTAACATCATTTTAGTCACTCAAATGAGTGATCTGAGGGATTTGTAGCCTACAAATCCCTCAGCTGCCGGTCCAAAAGGAAACAGCTCTCCATTTTTTACTAGGGCTCATATATGTAGCCTATTTGTAGGCATCCTTCATGGTCTGTGGCCCCTAAAACAACATTTGACTGAGTCTCCCATCTTTATTTTCTCAGCAGAAGTATTTGGAAAATAGGTAGACAGGAAAGCTTCCTATTAGTTCTTATTTACATGCTAAAAATCAGGCCAAAATTCACCCCTAAGTTGTAATTACTACACTTCAGCTCAATTATCCGGAATTATACATGATGCACTAATATATATTTATTTCCCACACCTATTAACAGTTATCATCATACAGAATAACTACTTTGCATACAACATTTGTAAACTTTCCCTCCTTTCAAACACACCAAACTCAGTTTCCACTGGAATATCTCAATTTAATAGCAGAGTGCTACAGTCACTAAAACCTTAAAAACTAAAGCAGGCATAGAATAAATGTGTACAACCACAAGTGAGAACAGTAGGAGGTAATTCCACTGTCTGGCTTCGGAATTGTGGAAACTACTCTGAGGAGCGTTCAGTTAAGTCTTGCATAACGCTTTATCATAAATAATTACAGCTTAACTACACTTGGCAAATAAACTTGAAAAGCATTTGCTATAAAGCAAAAGATCTTCTTTTGAAATTTTGCTTATTCACTAGCTAATTTCAAAACCCCCAGCAATTTGTCATGCACTCCTTAACAGTTTTTGTAGAACAACGTGGTGTTTTTATAACATGAAGGCTAAAAGTATGTGAAACGTAACACAAATCATTGTCAAAGCTCTCCCACTTGGAGACAATTTGACTTAACAGACTTCTCTCTAACCAAATATCAAAAATTTGGGATCTGACAACACAGTTTGCAGGGCAGGTTTTAGACTGATACAGTTTAAAACAGTAGTAGTGCTGTAATCTCTGGTGAGCTTTGTAGGAAGAGTTAATCAATTTATCAACAGAGTTGTTGAGAAAAATGGTTTTTTTCTATTTCAGTATAAGTTCCTCCAACTTTGTCACTCAATTCAAGGAAGTTATCAGCATTGCTTGCGGAGCTTGTGGAGGTTTTTTAAAAAAAAAATCAGACTTAAAAATACCTGATGAGTAAAGCTTCAATTCCCTAGTAGTTATGGGATGATATTTTGTGCATTTCCGACTAATGATCATGCTCTCCATCTCTTATTTCGAGTGTAGTGCCTCTCTTTATCATGTTATATACTGCTGCTGCTTCAAAATATTATTTCACCATAACACCTCACCCAGAAAACCATTTTCAGGCCGTGATGCACACAGTCACTGTGAAGTCAGTGTGATGGTTTTGGGCTAGTAGGGATCTGTTACTACTGAGTTAGTGTGCCAGAATATGGTCTATAATAGTTGCTGCAAGCCATTAAAGAAAACAAAAAACCTTAACTTTTAGGTTCTGAACCATTTGTTCATTGCTCTACTGCACCCTTATCCCTGGATTACAATCCATTCGAGGTAAATCCTCACTTGTGTACGGGGAGAGAACTGATGTCCATTTGTTGCCAACTAAATAATAAAGAAATCCGAGAAAAACTCTACCACAGAATTATTGCAGAGAGAAGAGATCTGTGTTTGGACCAACGTCGAAGTCTTACTGGAGTCTGGCCTTCCACTGGAGAGCAGTGGCTCTCCATCTTAGTCTATGTTTTTATGCACCTTAGATTGCCTAGCAAGGAAGAGCTGATTGGTTTGTCATAGGAATTGTATGGTTCAGATGTACTTCAGGAGAACAAATTCATCCGGATTAAAAAGATGGACTGGACTGCTGAACTCCGGATCTCCTTGTGAGTGTATGTCATAATGGAAAAGTACCAGATCAGTATCTATTTTAGTGTTTCTAGTCTAAAAAAGTTTTTAAAAAGTAAAATTCTTGTATTATTGTAGAAATGCTGAAATTTCCCACAGAAATGGAAATTCCAGAACATCTAAGGGGCCTTAATACTGGTGCTTGACAGATAGAAATTATGCTGAGAGTTCCTTGAGACAGATTCTATTTGCAAGCTAAGGCTGTCTGCACGTACAAGCTCAAATAGAGTGTTGAGATCTTTAAGGTATTTTTCTAAAGCATCTATCAGAGATCACACATGACATGCTCTAGATGGTCTAGGTAAAGTATAAACAAAAGATAAAAGGAGCTCTCGTATCTCTTTCACAAAAAAAAACCCACAACACCAAATTCTAAATCTTCTTAAGACTGTTCCTTTTGCTTTCATTAGAATTTAATTTATTGTGAATAATAGGTTTTTGTTCTAACTCCTTAGATGCTGATGCAATGCAGCTATCCCAACCTGAAGTGTAGCTCCTAATTCCACTTCAAAACAACCAGTAGATTAAGAATGCAGCCGGATCAGCACCTGAAAGGCAGAGCACAGCTCTGGAGACCAATTGACCATTCTGTCTGTGACCTGTCCAGAAGCCACCTCACCAACAGGATATCACCTCAGCCCATATCTCCAACCCAAAACTGCCTGCAGTACCACTTCTGATAACACAGCGGGGGAAGTGCCTGGCAAGCAGCCCATTTTCTTTTTGGGGTGGATATGAGCTGGGTAAGAGCAAGTACACAGTCTCGTGTTCTTCAACAGAATATTCACAAAAATAAACAGAAGTTGTTGGTAAACCATGGCATCAACTGGGCTCTGCTTTAGTGGAGGAAGTGGAAAAGTTTAGAGGTGTTTCGGTCACTTATGAATCAGATCTATGTAGATGCTTTTTCCCTTACTTCATCAGTGCTGCCTTTTATTGAAACCAGACTCTAACCTAATAACGAAAGCTGCAAGGTGCACAATAATCAATAACTATTACAAGGTAGATTTGCAAACCCCTGCAAATTCATCAAAACTCCGAAAACCAAAGAACCACAAATTACAGGAAATAAAAAACATTAAAAAAATAGTTCACAGAGTGAGTTGGCACACTATGAAGACAATAAACACAAAAATTAAACCAGATTTGTGTGACAAGATGAATTGTAAAAGAGAAAGTCCTTACAACTATATCCTTTCAACTTTTTTACATTATAATAGCTAAGATACAGCTGGTAATTCAACCACACTTTACAATTACACATGAAATAATCCTACTTCAACTTTATGTGCATTGGCCCTAAGTTTAAATATTCAAAATGCTCTCAGCAGCCACATGTTAAACAAAAACCAAACATGTCCAACTTTTCTGAAAAGCAGGTCACCTCTTCAAATAGCTAAATATGGTTATGTCTGTCTGGCTTTCACTATTCATCTCAAAAATATGTATTTGTCATTTAAAAAGTATTTCTGGATGAAAGATAGTTTTGTTTGAAACCAGGTTCCATAGTTGGGGTAGAACACTGAATATGTTAAACAGCAATATTCACCGAGCTTCCTTGCCAAAAATGACACCCTGAAACAGGTGTTTAGCAATAGAACATTGATATTTTTCATCAAAATGGGGTTTCAGAGGCACAAGTTACTGTATTCCTTGGAATCATGTTTCAGAACTTTAACATTTCCCATATCTGTGGATTTAGGGAACTGATCTCAGGAAAAAGAGGGAGCATATTCCTCAGTCAAGGTCATATCAAAAAAGGTTGTGAAACTGGCTTGTGAAGATCACTTTCCAGATTTCAACCAAGTTTCTCTATTTCTCCTAACATGAATATTACAAGTGTTTCTTTAAAGCATTATCAATGTAAGCATTAAGATCATCACTGATAAAGAGTCAGAATTTCATGAGTTTACTCCATTTGCAGAGATATTAGGTGATTTTTTTTCTAATGCAACAGAAAGGAGAAATTAAAATTCTAAATATTAAAAGGAGATAATGCTACATATAATAATATAAAGCTATTGTCAAGTAAATATTAGGCCTTAACTGCAGAAGCAGCTTGTGCAATTCCTCAATATTGTAATTGCCAGCTTTATTTTCTTAGGCCTGAGCAAAAGACTGCATCTTTGGGAAATTTACAATTTGCACTATTTATTGAGACAGTTCCAATTCCTTTTTTATTTGTTTTCCAAAAGTACCTATTTTTTACCTGTGCTGACCAGTGCAAAATCAGGCCCACTAATGTTTATAAAATACCACATTATTGTTAGATATCGAATCCAAATGCAAGCACTGCAGCTTCTAACAGATAGGAGCTTGATGGGATCTGTCTGAAGATTGCAGGTGTCCAGATTGCCTCGGCACCTACTCTGGTAACAGCCCTTGACATAGAAGACAAAGAGCTCAGCATTTTGTAAAACTTTCTCAAGCTTTGACATTTTAACGAGAACATAAAAATACCTCTCTTGCCTTTAATTTTCAGGTTTATTATGAGCTTAATAATTATAAACTCAGAGGAAATCCAGGCAGTTGCCTATTAACATTTAAGGTAGTGATGTGTTGCATAGATTGAACAAGTGAAGGATAGCATTGATGCAATTTTTTTTTAAACAGTGCCTAGATCTAACGTTTTATCTAGTGCATAAATAGGACATTAAATGATCAAGAAGGCTAAAGGGACTCTGGAAAACACAAGCAGTCCTTCCCAACACTTCAGCAATATGATAAACTAGCTAATATCTCTTGCTGTTACATAAAAATTTTTGTCAGTAAATCCAAAAACGCTTCATTAAGGAGGTAAATGTTGGTGCTCCTGTGACACAGAGACACACATAAAAATCAGAGGGTTAGTGGCAGGTCTGGCAGCACAACCAAGACCCCCCGAGCTGTAGAGCAGGATCCTGTCCTTGGTAAAGCTGCCTCAGGAATACAAAGGGGTTCTGGACAGTAGAGACAAGCCCAGTACAGACAGAAATAGCTCTGCGCCTCCCGAGCCCTGTGCAGAACGCTCCTCCCCAGTCTGTCAGGCTGTGGGTGACATCCAGCAGCTGTGGGGGGACAGTGTCCAGCAGGCAGCAGTGCCTGGCCCCTCAGCACAGGTGGAGCCAAGCCAGGTCCTCCGTTTGCTGGCTCTGGCTGGCATCTGAATGGCAACCTGAGCTCCACCAGTGCTAACAAGGACGGGGAGAAGATGTCCTTCCCCCAGAATTCCTCCCACTAGGCTCTGTTCCTGCAGCACGGTGTGAGGAAGGATGGTGAATTGCTTTCTCGTTGCTTAGCTGAGAGCAACTGCTCTTCTGACTATGTTAAAAAATGAATTTTCTTCTCAGTTAAAGATTCATAACCCTAAGAGGAAGTTGCTGTGCCTGTGTTTTTCTGCTCTCTGAAAACAGCACACAACAGGCTCCTGTGTAAAGCAGGACTTGAGGTTTGGCCAAGGTCAGGAAGGTATGCACCGTACCCTAACTCTTTTCTTTAACAGATATATTATTCTATTAGATGGAAATAGTACCAGGGCAATTCACCCCCTCCTGGCTTTCCTATCTATGTGTGAGCATCTTTGAGAAGTGGGATTAGAGAGAAACCTGCAGGCATATTAATAAATAAACTTCACATGCTGTTTGATATTAAGTAAACATACCACTAAATATTCCTCTAGGGGCTTGTGATCTCATAACCCATGGACTTCTAATTTGGTTACCTGTGACATGTGGTTCTTAGCCCCAGGGTTCCACAAGGAATTAATTCTATAACGCTTTTTAAAGTTTAACATACTAAGATAAAATAATCAAACATATGTTCTTGAAAAAAATGGGTTCACTTTTCTTTGGAGGTAATACGAAGTGCTACTATTAAAAATAAAAAAGGAAAAAAGAAAAGATGACTGGAGATTCTCAGTTAGGGGGACACACATGGTCGTGATATAAGTTAAGAAGACAGAACGTGGAATAAGGATTTGCCTCTACATCAGAGAAATCTCCTTTCCCAGAAACCCTGTCCTCTGTTGTAACAACAAAAAAAGAGTTTCATTCTAGGAAAATATGTATTTGTGTATGTATTCATGTACACAAATATTCTTAGTCCTTTCTATTTCTTTGCCCATTTATTCCTCACTATAGAGGATGAAAATTTAGTACTGAAGAAGGGTTAATGAAAATACATTTGTAAAGTTTTTGGGTGAGGTTTTTGTTTTTTCCCTTTAAGTGAATCTTGCCTTTGCAAGAGGTGTCTCTGCTTGACATTGGTCAGACAGCCTGCACTGGATATTATCCAGACTACAACTTCCCTTAGTGGGCAGTGATCTGGAACTCCCACTATTCCAGATTTTGCTTCCATATGACAAGAGGTTGCGTGGAATCTCAGGAAACGCAACTCGTCTGGACTACCAAGGGGAATGGAACGTGAGACATCACCCTCAGGAGTTACTACTGAATCCTGGCAATGCTGGCAACATCTAATTTTCTGAGTTTGGTTAGATTTTCCACCTAAAGATTTTTTTCTAAGGCAGATAGATGCTAACAATTTCCCTATTCTGATCAATTTTGCTTTGGAGTTTCCAAATTCGTTTTTTCAACCTCAGCCTCCTCAGCTTCTTTCTCTGGCAGAGCAGAAAATTGTTGCAACTACTCTTCACAATCAATGCAATACAAATATAGGGAAAAAAACCCAGTTTTTTGCCTCAGTTTCAATTTAAGATCATGACTGTGGAACTTACTGCAAAAGGCTTAGAAATAAAGATTTTAATTTGGAACAAACTGATAGAGTGAGCCCATTGCCTTCACATGACAAAAAGTAGGAACACTGATATCTAGACTTGAAAAGAAAAATGACAAAACAGGAATATCAAAGTTATAGAGCTGGTAGTAAAAACTTTAATAACATTTTTAAATCAGGAGCAGGGTGTATAAAAGAGTGTTTGATCACAGACCATCATTTTAACCTCCTCAAAAGGGATTTTCAAATTTATCTGAAGCTAAATCTGGGTTAAAAGTCGGCACACCAAGAAGATATTCAGTTTCATTTGCAAAAAAATCAAAAACCCAAACCAATCAACCAACAACAGTGGTTTTGGACTTAAGGTATTTGATTTTTATGTATTTTGTTATGTAATTCAAGAAAATTAGTTTTCTTTTGGTTTGGAGTATTTTATTACTTTTGGTCCCTTTTTATATAGGAAGCTGGTCAATATTCAATGCCCCATGAATACTGATTACTTCGATTTGAAAGACAGTTTAATAAATCTAACTTTTAACACAAGACTTTGGACCACCTTTTTGGATGAGGACATTATAATGCAACCTACATTTGGAGCTCTGCAGAATTTACTGAGTGCTCAGTGCTACAAACTCTATGTGCATCATCATTTTATATTTTTTCTTCCACTTTTGGTGAGGCAAAGTGGCTATTATCACAGTTTTTCAAATTGAAAGCTGAGGAAACAGTTCGAGATAGCTAAGATCACACAGGACAGGCCAGGAATGGAAGCCAGATTCTTGATTAGCCCAGTGAATTAAGCAAAAGGCACTTCTGCTCCTGGAGAGAATTGCACCCCTATCTCAAGTTATAAAGCTTTTAACAGCACATGGATTAAAATTTGGCTGTTTGTGAAGATAAGTTTTTCTCAAAATTCAGCATTTGGAAAGTAAGAAACTCCAAAGCCTTGACACATTCCCTAATTATTTTATTCTTTTAGGAAAACCTACTCCACAAATGTAACTGGACTTTTCTGGAGGAGAGAAAACCTGCCTAGAGCTCTAATCCCTGTTTAGCTTCACTTCTGAATTTCTTGTTTCTCAAGATGGACAGTGTTCCCAAGATGAGAGAATCATGTCATATATCTCAATAGCTTATTATTTTCTGGCTCAGCCTCATAAGGAAAGTTTAAAAATTCCTCAAAAAAAAAAAATAGATGAGATATAAATGTATACATGACAAAATCACTTTCTTTAACTAAAGGGCATAATATACAGCTATGTGTCTCCTGCTGCTGAAGGGAAATTATTGTAGCATCATTCTACTGCCCTATGAATGAGAAGTATCAAAGAACTTAAAGAAAGGGATAGTTAGCAGGGAGAGAAGAACAAGACAGAAAAAACAGTTTAATTGTTTAATTTATCCCTATACTTCCAGCACAAAACTGGTGACTTAAAAAAAATATGCTTAATCTGTGCGGACTCACATTTGTGACTCCAGCAGGAAAACAGAGCTGTGCTGATGGGGATTTGGCTGCAAAACATGGCTTCATTTTCCTGGTGGAGTTGCTACACTTTGACTTTGACAGAAGGGCAGGGGAGGGTCCATGTTTCTCTCTTCTAAGCGAGGTACAGCCTAAATATTCCTGCAAAGACAGTCTGGGAGCTGGGAGTCTGGGAGCAGCTTCTTTTCTGTCACACCCCTCATTTTACAAGGGCTGCCTGTGCAAACAGCTGGGCAAGGCTCGAGGTTCCCAGGGCTGCACAAGAGTAACCAGACTGTGGCCAAAAAAACCCAAAAACATCTTCATTGATGCCCCACAAGAGCACACTCCTATTTCAGTCTGCCTCCAGATGACTGCAGGATATTTCCATGTTAAGAAGTACCCAGACAATAAGGCCTAGTAAGAAGTATCTAGACACTAAAGCCTCAAAAGTAAAACTCACTATAGGTCCCTTTAAAATGAAATATTCTATTCTGATAAGTGCTCTAATTCTTTTCTACATGATTTTCTGATCATGCTGAATACTAACTTGAGAGGAGGAGTGTTAATTAGGAGGGGAAGAGGCAAAAGAGTCAGGAAAAGTTATTAAGTGAACAGTTATCAATCCTGGTTTTTTATTTGTCATGTTTTCCAATTCCTCCCAGTACACACTCCAAGTAAAAATCGCTCTTCCACTGAATTTAGTGGACAATTTTTGTGGACTTTTCTTGGAACCCACCTTGTTCTTCTGTCTTTTGAGTTAAGCAAGAAATAAAATTCAGGCACTGACAGCCTATTTTAAAGGAAATTTGACCATAATAAAAAAAAAAATCAAAAAACCCCACAAAACCAACAAATAAGAACACCTCGTAACAAAACAAAGATCAACAGTGTACTAATGAATCTCAAAACCAATCTAAACTTTGTTCTTTCTGAACATCTCTAACAAGCAGGTCTACTAATGGCCCCTCTTGACCATTGCACTGCTCTCAGAGTTTTTCCAGAGACAATTCATAAGAAATAAAATCTAATGAATCTCCAAAGCTGTACTTTCTTGACTTATTACATTAGCAGGGCCTCTCATCTGATTGGGAATTTTGAGAGAATCACAGAATTCATTAAAGCAATTTACTGTATAATGGTAGATGGCTAAGATAGATCCCTACTAATGAGATGAACATTAATTAAATAAATTGGAGAATAGAAGTGAACTGTTTAGCCAAGTTAAAAAGCCTTGCAAACAAGCCTTGCACTACAAGTCTAAATTCTGTTCAACCACACATTTTTCTCAAATGAAAGCACCATTTTTTTTATTGTTGAATTATATATTGGAAACGCAGCTCAGCAGGAATTATCTTTAGTATCAGCAAAGATCCAGTTCAGCTACAAATGGCCCTCAAAAAACCCAAAACAAAACATAAGTTTCAGAATGAGGTCTCCCTCCTGGTATCTGCAGGTTAATTTAACGACCCAAAGAACAAGTAACTGCAAAATTACAGAAGAAAATATAAAGGAAAGGCTCATGTCCAGCTTTCAAAACACACCTTAGCTTTATATAATTATTTTCCTCTTCCAATATCTTTTGCCTACTTCCTAAGCATCAACCATTTCTTTGGCATCACCCCAAATAAGAGAAACTGATTAAAACATTACTTAATATCTGATTGAGCGTTTACAAAATGCCTTCAGGCCTCCCTAGGATGGTATTGACTTCCAGCTGATTCCATTTTTAATTTTTTTGTTTATGTCGATCCACTTTTGAGACAACAACTTGGACAATATGAAAACTCAAGCTTTTTGTTCCACAGGGCCCATTTTACACTAAGCATTTGAAGGCAAAAAGAGCACACATCTGTTAAAAATCAGACTATAGAACTCATATTTTTCCTTAGAGAGGCACCAGCACGAGGTTTAAAAAATACCCACCTATAAAAGTCACGTACAATCCAGTGATAAGTGGGTTTAAATGAGAAACAAGGTGTCGTTACTGAAATAAGAAAGGACACGAAGGAAGAACACGATAGTAAAAACCTTCAGGTGTCCTGCACACACATTCAACAAGGAGTTCCCCTGGTAGTAAGACTCAAATTAAATTCTGAAGTCCAGAACGTTTTAGAACCTGAGTCAGGTCAGTGTACATCAGCCTTGATTTTCAACATGCTTGATGGAATTATGCACGCTCTGACTCCTTCCCCAGAAAGTTTTATTCTCTCAAAAGCCTTCTCCTCTAGCCCAAAGGAGAAAAAAGCAATGATGCTTAATCCTGAAACTCTTTCTTACAACCAGTGCACAGGAAGTTCCTGCAGAACAATTGACGGCTGCTTGTGCTGAAGTGCGTTTTACAGAGATCATCCCACAAAGATTCTGGAGGAAGATGTGTAAGGCCAGCCAGGCAGGGACTCCACCCAGAGTCCTGCTGACAGGGAGAGAGGTAAAAGAACAGAACAATGCCATGTAGCCCTGGATGATTGTTGGGTGTGAGGCAGCTGCTTTTGAAAGCTGAGGTGAGCCTCCTTGTCTGCTCACTAGAAACAACATCAGTCAATCAAGTTTAGATGAGTCAGGATATTAGTGAAAATTAACAGGTAAATAAGAGAGTTTTCCATAAAAGGGCACGTCAACTCAAATCTTTTCCTCTGAAAGAACTCAAAATTTTCCATGAAATCCGACTTTCTGCATGTTAAACTGCATATAATTATGCCTAATTTTATCTCAGTCGAACACAATATTGCCTTGATCCTAATAAAGAACTTCCTCCTACTTTTTTTTCTTCCCAACGCTTTTAGCTTAATAAAACTAGTGTGAGAAGTTTCAACAGAAAGGTTTTTTTCTGACAATTATACACACATGTATAGCAGGAGACATCTTAAAGTTATCATTATTATTCATTCATACTGAAAAAAGTCTCTGTATGGCATGTGTGCCACCAAACTCATCTCTGCTACCTTGCCTACATCTTGAGACATTGCTTGGGAGTAACAGCAATTTTAAAGGACTTATAGAAGCAACCTCTTGCTTAAAAGTCAACCTAACATTTTATGTCCAAGTCAGTAAAGCGCAGGAAAAGGTTTTCCTCCCATGCATGTGCTGGTCTGGAATATTTACAGGCAGAACTGCGAGGATGGGCTGTTTCTGTGA
This sequence comes from Platysteira castanea, assembly GCA_013397175.1. Classification (NCBI taxonomy): domain Eukaryota; kingdom Metazoa; phylum Chordata; class Aves; order Passeriformes; genus Platysteira; species Platysteira castanea. Next base: position 368,559 of record VYXC01005734.1, read on the forward strand.
TTTGAGAGAACCCGTCTGTACTGTTCATCCTTCTAGCACTCATCCACTCAAACCCAGCCTAACCTCAGCACCTCCAGGCTGCTGTACATCGAGAGACAAATCTTGGCTGGGCAGCTCCTGTGCAGGTGCCCACACTGCCAGACTGCTCCGTGGGCAGGCAAGAGTGGCAGAGGTGCCAGGGGCTGTGCTCTCCTCCAGAGCTCCCTCCACAGCAGGATTGAGACACCCAAGTTGTGAGAGGAACTTGTTCTGACACTGCCTGTTCTTTGGATAAATAGAGGGCTCCAGAGTTGTCAATACAGCACTTTTGCTACCCACTCGATTCAGTGCAAAATAAATGAGGATATTTTCCTCTTGCAGCATGTATTAAATCCCATTAGCATTAATGAGAGTTACACGTGAGTTTGGCAGGGAGCACACGCAAAGTGCAGAGCAGACAGTTTCCAAATTCTCAGCCCTTCCTTATATCTTTCAGCCATCTTTTCTCTCTGAAAGCCTTACCACACAAAGTCCAAAATAAAAAAGGTAAATCAAATTCTTGCACGCACGGTGTGTTAAGATGATGGGTTGGGAAGGGGGAATCCCAGGGCCTGATGTGCACATAATTACTGTGCTTGCATTTAGCAAAGTGCTACCAGTTAAACTCCCAGACAGCACTAATATAGCAGGAAAGCTTTGAGTTGGCTGAGCAACTTTTCACAGCACACTGGTAAAATAATAAATTGTGCTGTGACCGATAACATTCAATAATTTCTCTGATATATTGCTACAGCCACTTTTTCTACAGTGTAAGGCTCATATTTCTCTGTCATATTAGTAATTTCCATATTGCTCTTGGAGTTAGTAGGGAAAAGTACATCACAGTAGTAACAAAAGGAAGCTGACTGTTCTTTAAAATAAAAAAATAGAGACAGAAAAAGAAAGAAGGAAATGTCAGGATTTTTTTTTTTTTTTACCTTCCACAATACACCAACCGATGACTACAGGAAAGAAAAAAAAACTACAGCAGCTGCTACAACATTGCTTCGTTACAGACCCAGCAAAGTAGGAGTTGTGGGTCCATTTTGCCTTTTTCTTGCTTGATAATATCACTAAAGCATTAATGGAATCCTTACGCTCCATCGGTATGGTATGAATTTATCTACAGCATATTCTTTATTGGTTTGAGTACAGATATGTTATTTTCCCGTACAGGGAGGTGGGGAAAAGAGGGTTCTCTGCATCTGTTAAAGAAAATACATTCCTCATTAATGGAAAATTGGTGAGAAAAAAGCAAACTTTCATACAAAATAAAACAGTGTTGATATTCAGGTTAAGATATGCAAATGAGTGAGAAATTAATTTGGAACTTAATTATTACACAAAAGTTTGTTGACTTGGACTTAAGTTATCCTTCCAGTCTCTCTTAAAAGTGGCAGAACACAAGACACACTATTGTTGTTATGGCTAGAAAAAGTATCCTTATTTTAAGGAACATTCACCTTTTGAGCTAGTTAGTACCATAGGATGCCATTGTCCTCATTTGATTCCAACACTGCAAACATCTTCTGATTATTATCAACTTAAAGTTTTACTTATTGCCATACAAAACCATGTGTTGAATAGAGGGCAAGAAAGTTCTTTCTACGAAAATTTTAAGTCTGATTTTTGGCATACTGAAAAACTTCTTTAGAAAATAAAATAACACAATCATTATGATCATGCACTGTGTTGTTGAAAAGTTCACGTGAAAGAAAACTTTTTTTGTACCAGAAAACTTCTGCTTGGAAGCTTTCACCCACGTCTCTGTTCTGAACTTGGTAACCAGATTTCTCAGTTATAAATCCCTAAGTCCCTCCACCCATCAGTACCCTTTGTTTTTCAAGCATAAGGGGTGATCACATCCAGCATCCTCTTACACATCCAAGGAAAAGTGTACACTTTAGTACTTTTTAAGTGCTAAATGGGTTTCTGCCCTGACTTTGTACCAGGAGGGAAGTGGAGAACAAGGAACAGGAGGTAAAACCCCATCAGTCCTTGCACATAGCTGGCAGCAAAACTGGCTGAAGGAAAAGGACTGGAGAAGGAAGGAAAAGGGGGAAAAAGAGGAAGAGAGCAAACGAGGCTTGTAAAATAATTATGTTCATGCTTCAAACGGAGTTAACTAGCGAGTCCTCAGCAGCATAAAACAAGATCAGCTGGTTAGATCAACTCTTCCAGGTTGAGGAGATGAAATGTAATGATGGAGACTGGAAGAACTGTGTCTGGGAAAACACAATAAAGATGCTTTCACACCTGCTAGGTTCAGCAGAAAGGAGGGAAAAGGCCACTTTATTTACATATGTCACATTCTTCTAGAATTTTCAACTCCACGGAGAGAACATGTCACTTCCTTTTCAATCCCACTGGAGAAAAAACATGTTCATCAAAGTTTTCTTATCACAAAAGGAATGAAAACCAGAAAATACCGTTAAGTAAACATTGGCTATTATTCACATGAAACTATGTGAGAAAGAATTCTGACTCCAAGATTAAAACAGAAGGCTTTAGCAAAACCAAGACAACAAAGAACAATTCCAGACTCTGGTCTATCATGGAAAAGAACAGATTTTTAGAACTAACCCTCTTAGTCACTGTTGCCATCTTACAGGCTCTTTACTGGTTTAACAGATGTGGCAACCTCGTTTCCTGGGGCCCCAGAACAAGCCAAAATCCACAGAAGAACCATGGCTATTTTGATGCCCTAAACTGTGTGCTTAACCTGTGCTTGAGATGCCCCTGCTCCTGGACACTCAGCTCTGGGGAGTGTTTCCACTCATCAGGTTAATACTGAGAGGGACAAGAGCTTAAATAGTTTTTAGTGTTTCAAGAACTGCAAATTTCCAGTATACAGGAGAAATTCAGTGACAGCGAATGTCTTATTCGCTATCATACAGTCATCATCAGTTTTTCAGGTCCTAAGTAATTTACAGAGAAACCTATCTATGTTATTGCCTAAGGAAATGGCAAGAATCAGTGTCAGAGCAGAACTCAAACCACACAGAAACAAGTCAGCGCATGTAAATGATCATTTCAGAGGGCTAAGTCTAGAGGATGAGATCCTTTGGACCCATGAACAAAGCCTCAAATGTCATTGCAATGACTTGTGAAAAACACAGGTTGAAAAGTCTCAAGAGGTTGATTTATTCATCCAAAGGCTTGTCTGTGTAAGATTTAAGACAAGTCTTTGCTGTAACTGCTTTGTACTAACTGGCCTTTCCAAACTAAGAGCTGTGTTTACTGAGGGTTAGGCAAGGAGAGGACGCAAAGGAGGGGCAGGGAGAAGGATGCTCTCTCATAAAGGAGCACAGAGCTCTATGACCAGGTAACTCATTCTCATCCTCCTTACATCCTGCCTCAGGCATTTCTGGCATCGGTGGCACACAGGCACAGCAACAGAAGTTATGGAGAACCAACTGCAGTTTGCATCCAGGGATCGACATTCCAGATCCTCAACACCTTCAAAGCAGGTGATAGGAGTCTCTGACTCCCAGCAGATCAGCACAAACCACGTGCCAGTTTTATCTGACATGGTATTGTCTAGCAGGGGCAGCTTTCAGGCCAACTCCTATGATGCCATGAAACATTCCTGATTGAATGATTCATGAGAGCAGCCATGGTAACAACCACTGCTTGTCCCTGAGTTTCCAGATCTGTCGAGGTGGCTGCAAGACATGGAGTGAATAGTGACTTCCAGAGCAACAATTTTCTGGAACAGCCTTTGCCCACAGAGCCACGTCCGGGCTCACGAAACAAGAACCAGCTGGCACTGGAGAATGGGACTGCAGAGATATTATGCCTGGAAACAGCTTCAGCCTGGTGTAAATATTTCCTTTGATGTCAAGGAAAGTCTGTAGCTTAGTCTTGAGCCGTAACAACAGGGTATCAGCAAGAGAACTGTCTGAGCTGTGAGAAACCCACAACCCTGGCTGCCCAATTGTTTGCCCTGGCTACCAGGTGCCGATCTCAGTGGCTGGACTGCTAGGCTGGAGATGCAGCCTGCCCTCTCACAGATCACTATAATCTGGCTCTTCCAGGTCTTGCCATTCCTTGGGAGAATAGTGATAGTTCACATTTTAGCCCAAATTTATTTGCAGATCTCACAATTTAATAAAGAATTTCTCAGTGTACAGCATGGTCACCATCTACACACAATTCATGTATGAAGTAAACATTAAAAACAAATTAAAAGATCTAGCTTGTGCTAAGTGACTGGTTTCTGCTCAGAATCTACCAGAGTAATAGGGATAACCTCATCGTTAGGTAAAGGCAGCTTAAAAGCCTCTATCAATACACCCCATCTAAATTAAATTCCTATGGGATGACCTGTGCATATTCTTTGAGGAAGGAACAATGCTCACTTGGGGCATTTCCTTTCTACAGCAGTTTCTGCTGCTTGATGCGTCTTAAATTTGTGGCAGAACTTGTTCAGGTTCCTTCTACATAATGAGCCAGATAAAGATTTCATTGAATTGCAAGAAGAGTAGAAATTTTAAAATTCTAGAATTGACAAAGTCTTTTTTTTTTTTTAAAAGTAGATGTGCTATGCAAAGAGAAAGGCTTGAATTGAAAGGAAAGAGGCAACTTGGCTTAGACTGCTTTAAAAAAAGTGATAAAATAACCAGCAGCCAACTGTCATTTCTGGCCACAGAGTTTTCCTTTCTCTGACCAGCCAGGCCAAAAGGCTGAGGAGATTTGCCAAGCTGTGAATCTTTCATGAGCAGTTGGAAGAGAACAGGCACAGTTTTGAGAGCTTCAGAGAGAGCTTCTCCATTTTGCAAATTTTGAGTAACATCTATATTACAATTGTATTTTATATCTAAAATTTTAGATCTTGTACAGGCAAGTTAAAAATTAGCTGTATTGTTAATTTAGGTTTACAATGAATTTGAAGCATTTTGGGAGTTAATGGCGTTAATAGCTTTGTGCAATGCGTTTCCTATCTATTACTTCAAGTCTTTTTTTAAAAAATATATTTGCAATGATAAAAATCACCATTCAGATTTATACTGATTAAAGAAAACCCTGGCTGATAACAAACTTGCACAGACAATCCAAATTAATTGTTGGTTTGATTAAAATGCTGCATGTATATGATAACTATGAGCTCTTATGGTCACACTGTGATTCTCCAGCAACACAGATGTGATAAGTGCTCATTTTTAATCTGGTACAGTTTGCAAGTACACCAGCATCGTGTTGGAAGAGAACATATGTTTGAATAGATTAAGGAACCAGCCACTGCCTCAGGATTCCCAACAACACAGGAGGATGGTGCTCATTGAAGGGAACAAGAGAATACTGGGCAAAAAAGATGTTCTAGTACTGTCAGTCTAGTTCTTGCATCTGTCCAAGCAACACTGAAATCATTTTAACGTGTGCAGAGACATAATAATTTAGAGGAAAGAGGAACAAGAGTTCAAAAATGAGTATGAGATTGTATGAGGTTTATATCCAACCCTTTTAGGAGAAAATACCTATAAGGTTCCTATCAAGCTCTGCAAACAACAACTTCTAAGGCTAATGTAATGATTCTCTACAGCCATCCCTGATGTCAAGCAGAGCTTTCAGGGTCATTTCCATCACAGCAGTGTCTTAGCCAGGCCTTCTGTCTATCAGAAAACTCATAGCTCTCAGGCCCTGTGTCATACCACAGCTGGCACTGCCACCCTCACAGCCACAGCCCCACCACGCCTTACACAGCACTCACTGGGGGTGATGTCCTACAGCAAAATTCCTTCCAGTCCATCTCTGGGTAGAGAATGGATGAAGCACCACCAGAAGTCATGTTTCCATCTTTTTACCTTCACAGCACGAGCTTGAACCCAACTCTGCACAGCTTGGTATGACCCTGCTCAGCCAACAGCTCGGCCCAGCCCACGGGCTGTTCGCACTGATGGGCAGAGTCTTTCTGTTCTTTCTACATCTGGGCCTTCGTGTCTCCAGAAAAGAAGAAGTCAGAGCATGGCTATAGTTGGAAACTGAACAAAGTGGGCATAATGCTGATATAAAGCATGAAATAGATACGGAAATAGCACGTTCACTGAGTATGCAAATCCCTAGAGAACAAGTAAAATCTGACTGTGTACCAGAACTGAGAAGTGATATCAACACTTCAGAGCACTAGAGGACCTACAGGTAAGTACTGTACTTAGAATATTCTGGGTAAATGCAGACATACAGCTCTATGGATAGAAGAGTAAATATTCCCATAATTAAAGACTATATTGTAGTGTATATGCAAAAGAGGACCAAATTAGGGTTCCACTGGCATCTTCAATTCTAGCACTTCCATTATACATATTAAATCAATCACTATAATTGCTGTAAATATAACAAGTTACTACAATCTTGTAAATAAAAAATGGACTTTCAAAGAAAAGCCTTGAACCATTCACGATTGTCATTAAAACATCCCACAGCTATGCAACTTCAGAGAAATAAACTGTGGTTTACTTTCTTCAAAGAATTACCCAAAGTACTTTTCTCTTTAAATACATTCTTCTGCATGAGAGCAATCTCAAGGCTGCAACAAGCACTTCCCAAGCTCACGAGAGCACTGGCACTGCTCATAGTAGTGGAAGTCACCATGATTATGTTTTCTTTGTGCTGATGGAATTGTCAAGACTCACACATTCAGTGAGACACAGCCTCAGTTTTTCCCTTCAGTTCTCTCAATGATATCTAGCAACCACACTTCATGGCATCAACCCATGTCTACTAGGTTTTAGTATTATTTCTTCAGCCATGCCTTGGGCAAAATAATTTCAAAAGTCATCCTTTGCTTCCTTGTTTTTATACAGCCAACACTTTTGACAAACCCAAAATGTAATGTTAATGGCAATCTGTGTAGGGAACTGTGATGTACCTCCAACTTCTTCCTTAAAATCTCAGTTCTGAAAGACAGCCTGGTAGACAATCATAAAGAAAGTGTTGCTAAGAGAAATGACTTTTGGGGGCTTTATGATAAGATTTCTTATGGTACTTGTGCAGTAACACAAAGCCAGTCCAATGCCCTTTAATCATTTCATGTAAGAAAACTATGATTTCCTGGAGCATGCACTGTACACATCTGCTTGCCAAGGGATGTGAAGAATAACACAACCAACAGAAGCGGAACAGAAAGTTTTAGAAAGATTTCCCCTGGCCTGATGCTGAGAGCAACACAATATACTTTACTCCTTACTTACAGATTTAGGCTATTCATCTACATCTAAAAGATAACCTAATAAACAAAAACAAACAAATAAACCATACAATACTTGTCTAAATTCAAGTAACACCTAAACCTCATACATGGGCTAAGATCTCAAACTGAAAATCTTTGATTCAGCCAAATGAAACAAGCACAACATACCCTGAAAAAACTCTCACAGATTTTGTAACTAGAAAAAGGACACTTCAGAAGTACAGCACAGGCCCTTGGCCACTATTTTATCATCCCATCAGCAACTCCCTTTTATTAATATTCATAGAAGATATACAATAGCTTTATTTTCCCTTTGGAATTAAGTAACAGATGAAGAGATAAGAAAGAGCATCTCCTGGCGGTCCTTTTAGGTCCAGTCTACAAAGAATGATCCTTGTCAGCTGCTCTCCCTCTTTTCTACTGAAATCTCTGTGTGTGCTATAGTGCCACCAGAAACAAAAATAGTACAAGAAGTCATCAAACATTTGGCCATGAAGCATTTCAGCATCAAGAGACTGTTGTCTTGCATTTTCAGCTTCTACCCAGAATATTTTTAGCAGCTTTCAGAATAAAAGGAGGACATTGCCAACCCTGCAACAGTTTAAAAAAAAAAAAAAAAAAAAG
>VYXC01005734.1:376395-416395 GCA_013397175.1 Platysteira castanea
CTAGACAAACAAGAACTGTTTCAGCAGGGTGAAAAGTATCTTTTTTAAATTCAGAGGCAGAATTTGAGGTGTGGAGCAATTTCTCCCCCTGCTTTTTGAGTCCATCAGAAGAAACAGGAGCAGCCAAGGTGAACACGGAGTTGGGAATCCTGTTCACTGATAAATATTACCTAATAACAAAATTCCTACAATCAAGATTCTTGTTCTCTAGGAACTTTTAATTGAGTCCAGTTTTCTAATTAATCTGAAAGATATAACCTAAGGTAGCAAACTGGTAAGAAACGCAGAAATATCCAATTAGGAACAACTCTAACAGGTAAGGATGGAAGTTCAAGCACATCAAATATGTTAATGCTGTCACTGCATGATGATATGTCCTACTCAAACAGTTTGTAGAGTACCACCAACAACTTTGGGGGGTTTTTTTATTCTTTTTTGCTGTTTGAGATGGGGGGATTTTTTTTGTTGTTGTTTGTTTTGGGTTTTTTTGGAAAAAAGGGTGCTGAAAACCAAAACATCAGTGGCTGAAAGAAGCCGAGTTTCTGAAGAGGAAATAAAAAAAAAAAAAAGGAAATAAAAAAAGGTGTCATGTACTGAAAACCAGAAGGTTAGGAACCAAGTAGCTTTGTGATGCTTTTACCTTGAAGATCAGAGTGGGAGCTACACTTTAGGTCTTAGGTGAAATGAGTTTGACAGATTAGGTCTGGTTACCAGCTGCCAGTGAGCTACATCAAAACACAGCACATACACACACAGCTCACTACAACTAACTGTTCTCTGCTCCAGACAATTTCCCTCTGGAGCTGACATGAAGATAAATGAACTCCTGTCCCCGGGGACAAGTGTCCCTCAATGAGGCAAAACAATACACGCTCAAACACGCTGCAGTGCTGCCGCTCTTCTCGACTGTCACAAACAGAACCAGGAGTCTGTGTCTCCCAGAAGTTAAATGTGGGCACTACACGAACCAGGACATTTCTAGAGCAGGGGTTAAGCAGAGGAGGAAACCCCTAGAAATCCTAAAATCCTAGAAATTTTTTGGTAATAGGAAAAAAAAGAATCTTCATACTTTTCTCATCTGGAGGATTCTTCTCTTTTCCGTCTGTTGCCTTGTCCTGATCCCTGACTGTTCTTCAATCAAAGGCAGCATTTCTTCTGAAAGTCTGGCATACAGCACTTTCTGAGAAGATAATTTATCTCATGGTCCCTGCTTTTCTTTTTATTGTTTTGCCTCTTTATCTTCCAACCCCTCCCTTTCATCCTACTTCTGCTATTCACCACAATTTGCTGAAATGAAACCAAGTCTTAGCCATCCTACTGATGCTTGCCCTATCACTCACTAGATCACACCAGGATATCCTGCAATTCTCTTCCTTAAAATTGATTCCATTAGGAACAATTCTCCGAGAAGTTTGCTGTTGAGCATATTTGCTAGCAGGTATTTTGAAAGAGTAACCACTTTAAACACCAAGACATCAGTTCTGTAGTATTTTTCAACTTATCTAAATGACACTGCTTTGCATTCAAAGTGTAATCCATGATCAAAAAAGTCAAAAGCCACAGTAATGAGATTTAAAAAACAGGATTTCTCTCTAAAACAAAGTATCATCTGCACAAACACCTCAGAGAATCCCCCAAGAAATCCCTAGGATCGCTGAAATGTTTCTTGAATGCCATTAATATCCAACACCTTCATACTTGCAAATACCCATTTCTGGATAAAAGCTAGAAAGTTTTTCTTAAGTGTGAAAGAAACACACTGTCAAGAGAAGTACAGCATGTGCTTCATATCCATACTTGCACTTATACATAGAAATTTGTTAACAGAGGCTTAGTAACTGGGTCCCTTGTGAAGGTGATCCTCACAATGATATTTTCACTTCTCCAGCCATTCTATCACGCAGGGAACAGATGATCCCACAGATCTGAACCACTGAAGACAAAGAATTTACTCAAATCTCTCTGCAGACCCTGAGAAAGCACTCCTCAGTCTTAACCTCTTGTCAACACACAGCAAAATTGCAATGACTCTGGATGCCAGCAGTTGCACAGTCCAGAGAAATTTCAGCCCTGCTCTGTAATTTCCTCACACGAGGGTCTCCACAAATTTCCTTCTTCCCTAAGATCTCTTCAAGCTACATGCAATTTTCCTTGGTGAAAAAGACCATTATTATAAAAGCCTACAAGTATGGCTCTCATTAGAAGGGGTGCAGAGTCTACAACTAGTTAGTAGCCTTTTCTGCCTCCTTAAGTACATTTCCCAAATGTAATTGTCTCAGAGATTCCCAACAGGATAACTGTGGTTACACAGATTTTGCAAATGAAACCCACAGGTTATGCAAACGAAACCCTCCCTGTAGCTCAGTTCGTTTCTGTTCACCCACAGACCAAAGCAGAGAGCTCTTCCCCCCCAGTGGCTCTGTTCATCCCCAGTTCTGAACAAATCACTCTGCAAACAGCCCCAGGGCAGCATTTTACCCTTTGCACCACGAGAAGAGAGCAGAAGATGCCAGAGCTTGAAACAGACTGAAAAACACACGTTACCAACACAACTAATAATATTTTGATCTAACAAGTGATACACCGAGTTTGATAACAAAAGGATACATCAGTATTTAAGACAGCAGAACCTTTTAAAATAGGTTACTCTATAGCACTATGGCTGAAACACTTCCTGTTCAGGTAATCAACCAAGTCTTCAGTGTCTTCTGCATCCCTCTTTTCATGTAATTAGATAAATACTGAGTTTGAATCTTCCTATTAAGAGCCATGCCATTACACATACTTTCCATTTATACAGGACATCAACTCCTGTCTCTGAGCAGCTGCTGGTTTTCACCCTCTTTTTAGTTTGATCTACTCTTCAGCCACCTCACCTTTCCTACTATACATCATGACACTCACCCTGCATTTTCACAATCTTTCATCAATTAGACTTCAAAAACAGAATCCAGGTGTTTGTGCCCAACATTTGCTTTGCCTTATTACCAGCACAGTTCCTGCATAGGTGAAGGTTTAATTTTGACTTTCATCCTCATGCCATAACTCAGGGCATGTTCATTACTAAAGTTCCAAACTTGGCCTGATAATTTAAACAGGTGTAGGAGGTATAAAGCTGACCTCTAATTAATAATGAAAGCCAGAATTCTGGATGAGATAAGGACAGCGTGAGTTTGGCAGTCCACAATGGATAAAGGCACCAGCAGAGCAAACACGCTATGACAGGGTTCAGGATTAGCAAGGCCAGTATTTTCTCAGCATTCAGTGACACAGGAGGTTATATTATCCAAAAAAGACACTATCCCAGATACACAGGTGGTGGTCACTGATATACACAACATATTTTGTCATTCCCAAAGAGGTCCATGCTTATTTACCTAAAAGAAAACTGCTTGAAACACTGGTGGCAGGTGATGCTCTTTTATTCTCTAAATTCAGCACCTCTGGAAGGCAGTGGCAGGGTTAACAACTTTGGGCCTTCTCAAACCATCAGGCCACGTGCTGGATGAGCTGTGTCACACATCATCCTGCCAGTCATGGATATACAGATTAGCTGCTTGCTTCAGCCCAAGTCTGAAGAATCAGCTTGACTGGGACAAAAGGAGGACACTAAACATTGCGCTCACTTGTGAATTATTGAGTGCCTTCATTCAAAGCAGGCTCTTCAGGCACAAAATTTACAAGGGTGGGCTGGCAGATACAGGCAAGATACACAAAATCGCTGACCTAGATAGTGGGGCTCACTCCGTGACAGTCGGTGGCAACAGTTTGAGAAGGAACCTTTGAAAAATTCCACTTGAGGACAACAGGACCTGGCAGCTGTCAGCCCTGGTAGTCAGGTCAGTGGGGAGAAAGGCTTGGCCAGCCATGTCAGACCCTTGCCAAGCTGTATGGGGCTAAGGCTCCAGCCAAACCTTTCAGCACACTGGACATAATTAATGCAGAAAAGGCCCTTTGCCCTGCAGCAGCCCGAGAGGGGCTGATAGGGAAGCATGGATATTGCCCTAATTTTATTCCTGGGTTGTTTAGTTCCATGCATCATGAAATTAGGTACTTGCAGGAGTTCAAGACCTAAAATATATTATTTCAGCTTTTTCAGGAACTGTGAAAGAGCCCAAAGCATTTGTTTGTTGATAATAACTAATGTAAAAACGTGTACAACCTTCACTGATCCTTTTTTTTTTAACAGTACAAATACCATTATTTTCTGGAGACTGGCATGAAAGATTCCATCAACAGAAGACCAGAAATTGGTGTTGTAACAAAAATCCTACCTTTAGGATGTTTTTTAGGCATGTTTTCAGACTTAGTAAGAATAGGCATCGTGTGGTGAGATGCTGTGTCAGCAAGCATCCAGGTTTTAGCTTCAGCAGCTGGTTAGGAATGCAGGCATCCCGTGCAGGTGAAGGCATACAGGTAAAGTCACAGATACCTTTTTCAGTGAATATTTAGCATGGAAGCCTACCTGGAAAGGTCCCAGTTATTCTCAGAAGAAACCATCGCCTCTCAACTGGCTGTGCAGAAAGCTTATCTCCAAGATATCTGCAACCAGATGCTTAGGCCCTGTTTAATCTCACCTAGACACAGCTTAACAGTGTAACCTATCTCCCTTTGCAGGCAAGGGGGAGAGCTAGACTTCAAGATGCACCTATGTACTCATGCTCTGCTCTGCACCAACCCATCTCTTTGAGGACCAAAGAAATTCAGACAATTCACTTCACTTAGACACACAAGTCTCGGCCTCCAGATGTCAGGCAGAACTAACCCCATGCTTACCACTTCATGGGATGAATCTCTGGACTCCCTCTAAGCACTTTAGCTTTTCTTGGCTAATCATAAAGGAGTGTTGCAAATAATACAACCAATTTTGTCTCTTTCAGAAACGGGCTGCCAATATTCCCCCCGTTCCTGTGCAAGCTCTCCTCAGTCCTCTCTCCAGCGAGATGCCAGCATTGACTCGGCATCTGCCAAACAGCCCAGACACAGCTTTGCTGCTCTGGTGGAAGATTTGGCCTTTCTCCTGCATTCTTTCTAGGCACCCGTGTAAGAGACTTAGAGCGGATGTTGGGGATTAGATGTACATAATACCTCCAAAAGGACAGAACAGAAAGGAATAGATTAATGCAACTAACCACATCACACCAGCGCAGGCCGAAAATATTCACCTCAGCGGACAAAACCAGGAGCAGCAGAGTGTGGGTGATTTGTGGCTGAGCAGCAGCTCAGCATAAGTGATCTAAATCACAATGATTTAGATGTTCTTGGTATCTAATCTTGTGTTGTACTGAGGACATTACAGTGCAACTCCGAGCATCCAATTCTAATTTAGCTACAGTTGCACACATTAACTTCTCTACAACATTGCTTCTGTTCTGCTGCTGCCAAGCCGCGTGTTCCTTCCCAATACACCATTATGAGGGATTTTTTTTTCTCTTTTTAAATCACAAATCAGACACAACAGTCTGCTGAATCAAGAAACTCTCTTTAAGGAAGGCAATAGATTTTGAGCCTCTAGAGTATTTTGGGGTCACATTTTCTGGCTTTCCTCCACAGCAATGAGGACCACAAATATACATTAAAAAGGAAAAAAAAAAATAGAGCAAGAGAAAGAACACTAGAGTGGAATCACTTGCCTCCAGCATCTGGCTCTTGAAGAAAAACATACATGACCACCATTTTCTCATTACCTATCCCTCACTCACATGATTCTTACCACCCTCTATTAGGTGGAGAGTCTCACTAGATGATTCACAGAGCTCCCTGCCTGCCAACCGTATTTGGGGCCACATAATTTTACCCTTTGATTATAAACCCTGTTTTTCTGTAAGGATGTGGGCACACTCACCAGGTCATCACTTCTTTAGGGAGGTTGTGAATTGCAAGCTGTAGTCAGCAACAAACTCTGCCTGATGTTCTGCTAGTTAAGTAATGCTTAAATAAGAATGATATCAAAGTGATAAATACAAGCCCTATTTCCTTTGCTGTTTTCATGGCCTCGGTCTACATTTTATGTCAAAAAGTACTGTGAAGTATTGTAGATAGTGCTGATAATGAAAACTAAAGCTATGGCTGCCTAGCATTCTCATTATAACTTCTTATTTTCAGTCATTTATAACTTTGCCAAAAACAATGCCTCAAGCTGGTTTGAAGGAGGAGGGGATCAGTAATTAAGTTAATCTGTTCCTGAGAGCATCAAGGAAAACTAGTCTTTAACACGATATTTAGAGGGGGGAAAAAAAGTTCCAGTGATTTCTTTGAAGCATCCATACATTTCACTACTCCAAAGCTAGCACTGATAAGTTTGTAGAAGCCTATCCTAAAATAAAGGAAGTTTCTTCTTCACAAAATCATAAAGGCAAAAAACCCAAAACAAACAAACAAACCCCCAAAACCAGCAAACAACCACAAAAAAATCTTTGAAATTATTTACAAGAAGCAAGAGTCGCAGCCAACGGGGAACATGTTCTAGGACCATGAGCCAGACATCTGTATTTGGTGTTAGCTCAGTTGCACTGAGCAGGGTCACCCATCCATCCCTAATTCCTCAGCAAAGGGAGCAAACAGCAAATTGCAGGAAGAAGGGGTGGGTTAAACAATGAAGTGCTTGAGGGGCAGTAATATTCTAAAACATAAAACTCTGGAGTCTCTGTTCCTCTCTCCCAGCTGCTCTCCTTGCACACCGGTATGCAAATTTGTGTAAATCCATGCAAATGCAGGACCCACTGCGTTCTGTTCTCCGGGTGCATCCCGGCACGCTGAGCTCCCTCCCTGCCAGGGCCGGGCTGCAGCAGCCCCTTTCTGCCTTCCTGACCACAAACTCCGCACTCAGGAAGATGGGGAGAAGCTGCAGCACCCTGTCATCGTGGCAGGTTGTGCCGACATGCCGAGGGACGGGAGATGTGTGGTGATGCACAAGGAATGCACCTTTCCAAGGCTGGCCACTCCCAGAGATGCCCTGTCCTTGGGCTGGGGTTTGACTGCCGGCACTGGGCTATCAGTTCCCTGCAGCCAGGGGATGTTTAGAGTTTCTATAGTGAGGAGCTGTACCCTTTCCCAGAGGTAACTGAGGTTTTTTCGGGCTAACTGAGGCTGTGCAGGTTGTTTTGGGGTGTTACACCCCTCACCTCCGTACCTGTGTCAAGGTGGCTGCAGGCAGCCCTTGTTCAGCCACCTCTGGCTCATGCTCACGCTTGGCTGTGCTGACCCTGGGCTGTCTCAGCCACCCAGTACACAAAAACACCAGAAAACCGAAGCTGCTTCTCCTCCTACTGTCCCAAAACACACTCACCTTCCCCTCAGTGAAAGCTGTTCACACAGATAATGTGGATCCCACACACTGAGAGCACCTCCTCCACAAGCCAGCTGCTTGCTCCTGGCACTTCGTGACAAAGCACACCTCCTGCCATGGACTCTTCACCTCGCTCCTCACCACTGCAACAGCAGCTCTGCACTGACCTTCTCCTCGCTTCTAAACTCACAGCCAGGAAAACAACCCCCAAATCGCACAGACTGGACTGGAACAGAGCTTAGATTAATTAATGGGTAGTTCCAGCTACTCACCCATGCCTTCCAATCCAAGGGTCTCAGATGAGGTACTTCATGAGCATCCCTCTCCTGAAGGAAAGATAGAACAGGGCTGATAATAGGAACTTGGATTTACTTTGCCCCCATGGTCTTGCAGGGGACTCGAACCCAAAGGTCCCTTTTCTGCTCAGGATCTCAGCTCCCTATCAATAGAGATATCAAGACTGACCATAACTGGGCTCTCCTATCTCACTCCAGAGCTGAACCCTTCTATACCATCCATCCTCTGCTTCCATCTCTAGGGAGTCTGTCTCACCCTCACAGCTTAATCCACTCTTCTCTCATCACCAACCTCATCCCCACAGCTGATTCCACTCTTGTCTGAGCTCCCAGGTGACTCCCTTGAGAAGGTTTCAGCACATTTCCAGGTTCAGGAAGTTCATGTTGATTTCCTCTACATCTTTATCTGAAGTTTTAATATTCTGATACCAAGATTCTCATTTGTCCTTCTGTAATTTTTATCATCTCGATGCTCAGTTGCTGTGAGCTTTCATTTTTTGGCAACATTGATAAAGGGCTTGCTTTGTAAAAACAAGTTTTATTCCCCTTATAGTTGTAGAAGTAGGGCAAGCATGATTTAAATGCAAGAAATACTATATTAATTGTTTCTTTTGGTGAGCAGCAAGTGAGCATAAGAAACATCTATCTGAGTGTTTATGCAGAATGTTTTGCTGGAGCATCTGAGCAACTACAAATCAAGCCAAACACAGAAAATCTCCTCTCTTCTCTAGGAACTGGACCCCTTGCTGCTCGCCTATTTTTAGTTTTAGTTGTTTCCACTGTGCTTTTTTAGGTTTAAGAAAGTAACTAAGTAATGCTGGGCAGTATTTTCAGCCTGATTCACAACCAGCTATCTTGGTCTTAACTGTGCTACTGTTTAATTTAATAAGTACATTATCATTTTCCTATTTTATTTTCTATTAAAACCATTCATAAACTTGATAGAAGCTGCAGCATATACAAGTATTTGGGCTGGGATTCGCTTTACTGCAGTTTTGGATAGGTGTACATTTTTTGGCATAAATGGAAAATATTACACACAGGACAAAAAAATCTCTTTTTGCTGGAATAGAGATGTATCAAACCAGTGTCTGAGTTATGAATGAAGCAGAGATATTTTGCAAGTTTTACAAGCATTGATTCAGCGAGCACGTTTTTTCTTTCAGGATTTCCAGCTCTACCTTGCAGACAAGGGCAAGGCATAGATAAGAGCCAGACTTGAACTTTGAACCTTCTGAGGCTCAGATATCAAAACTTCATATTTTATTTCCCTTTGTTTGAGGCTCCTCTGATGAGACACTAAGGAAAAGTATGTTGTGTTCCACTGTTCTCTAGCCTGTCCTTTGACAAAGACTATAACACCACACATACAGAGAGGTATAAATAAAACAAAGAGAAAAATTAACTTCCTGGAAGAAAAACTCCTGACTGTCCTCCCAAAATTATGTGCCAGCCCTGACCCTTTGTATGCATTAAGACATCCAAGCCTTTTAACTTCATGAAAATCTGTTTAGATAGCTTACTCTGAGGGCAGATTTATGTCCAGAAAATTTGGAGTTGCTTACCAAAAGGATGAGAGTCATTTATTTTCCTGTTACCAGTCTGCCACACGAATGAGATATCATCAGCTAAAATATTCAGCAGAAGCTACTCCTCACATTTTTTCCCCTTCTTTTTTCCTTTTCCCTCTTTGAGACCAGTTACCTATTTAACTCCATCCTGTCAATTAAACCAGAGAAAAAACGCAAAGAACTAATTAGGCAACTGTGTAATTTTAATTAGCTGTTTTGATAATTAAACTAATTAGTTCCCCTGTGTTTCCACAATATGTGGTGGACTGGTTTTGATATCACGGCTTCAGAGTTCCATTCCATTAGTTAATTAGTCACTTTTGCATTAGAAAGCTTTATTAATGGCCTTAATTTGCAGTTGAAATGAGAAATCTGCTGTCAATAATTTGGATAATTGCCTACTGTTTGATTATAAAGTACAAAAGTAGCAGCACACTATTACATATGCAAATCCCAAGGGTTATTTCCTGGATGCTTAGCTTTCTTGATCTACATTTCATCCTCTCTGGCTTTCTGTTTTTTCTTGACCCTGTTAGGGGGAAGAGAATCCAGCTTATTAAGAAAATGAAGGCCTGTTTTTTTCCCCTTGTCCTGTACTGCATGTATGCTTGTGCCTGCAATTGTTAAAGTTATTGCTTGCTTTGTACCTAATTAGTGTCCTTGGAATTAAATGAACAGCTCTGTATACACCTCTAGCTCCTGCAGCCATGTTTGTGCATTGAATAATTGATTCTACTCTGCTAATCAGATAGGGACATAATGAGCCAGTTTAATTAAATGGGGATCTAACCTGGTGAACACTGGGAAAATATTTGCTCATTTACTTAGTAAAAGGCCACAGTTGCTTTTCATTGGATGGAAGGGAAGGTTATGGAAAGTAAAGTAGGCTTTGAAAGCAGAAGCAGTTCACTGGCTGTCTACCCCTCGCAAATCAGGCTACTTGAATAGCAAAAAGGTTTAGCAAGCTGGGAAAAAAAAAAAAAAAGGCTTAATCAAAGGGCCAGGAGACGTTGAAATTGCTGACAGGTTTCCCTGCCTCTCCCAAAGGTGTCAGCATCACTGTTCGGCTATGCTCTAAGAGGCAGGTTGCCTGGTCTTACAGCCCTCAGTGATTTGCAGAAAAAATTTCACCTCAGTTCCTTGCCAGTTGGTGCCCGTGTAACTGCAATAAGGTAAGGCTCAGTTGCAGTTTGTCTTCTCGGTAGTGAAGTACTTAACTTCAGGTGCATATGTGTTTGTCTTTCGTGAAACGTGGCCGTTTATCCTGATGTTTCCTTGTAAATCTTTCTCTTCTGCTCTCCAAGTTGTTTCTGTGAGCGCGGGTATCGATATGAAAACAGGAGGCAGTGATTGGGGGAGCGGGGGGAGGGCTGCCAGGAGTTACGTAACTCTAAAGTTTTTTGGGTATTTTGGAGAGGCAGCTAAAGGCTTTGAAGATAACATCTGATCACTTTCAAACTTTAAAGTGACTGGAGCAGTAATTTTTCTTGAACGCCAGCTAAATCTTTAGAATGGGAAGATGATTATGGTCTCTAAATGCAAAAGATTACCCACAGCTTCAATGACAGCTTAAGTGAAACTTACAGTCTTCCCCATAATCTGCAAAAGAAAGTGGTAGCTAAATACACATCTGTAATTCTAATTGCACATCAGACCAACTTTACCTGCAGGGATAAAGTGGTGTGAGGCCAATATAGAAACAACATGGTGCTCATCTGCTGTGGTGTACTAGGATGAAATAGCATATTGACCCTGAATCCATACTCTGAGTAAAAGCAATTGTCATTCTGCCACTGTAACACCTTGTTGCCAGTGGCGATGTAATTAAAGCTGTGAGGACTCATTTTCCATTCTTATCTCTTAAGCTCGTCTGAATCAGAAACTGTTTGTGGTAACTGAGAAAACGTTCTACAAGGCTACATGTTTATGTATGAATTTTTGGTAGTCTATTTTTGTGGGGCGATGAGGGGACAGCTCTAAGCATCTTATTTCCAACATTCATTCTCCTACTCTATATATATATATATATATATAAAATACAACTTGTGTGTGGAGATATATATGTAATTTTATATATTTGATTCATACACACACATATAGATAGATATATAGGCACACACGCACATACAGTTTAAATTTTACTCACCCCCTTTTCTCCTCTATTAAAATTCCGAATGGCTAAGAGGATTTTCTCAATTTAGTCATACTTTTAATCTTCACTGAAATGAGTGATGACTTCTTATAATAAAAAGTTGACAGGCTTACATTGCGCACCGGTGGATTAGTTTCCCTTGGTGATGAGGTTTTCTTTTGTGCGCCGTGTGTCTGTTTGATGGAGGTTTAACAGAAAGCATTTTGGCAGAAATTGGATGCAGCAGGGATCATCTGGAGATGGCTGCTGTTCGATATTAACTGCACACAGTAACTTTTTTTTTCTTTATTTTTTTTTTATTTTATTTTTCAGCCAGGTGACAGAAGCAGCCAAAGCATTTTTTCTCCTACTGAAAGAAATAGAAATATTTGGGGGGGTGATTATAAAAACAAATGGATGTGCACAATATAAACCTTCTTAAGTTTAATTTGCTTTTGGCCATTTCTAACAAAAGCATGCAAGTAAGGTGTTCTGTGAGAGAAGTTATCAGACCCAGGAACACCACCAACATACACCTTTTTTCCTCAAAAAAATGAAATAACCTCAAGTGAAGAGTTTTTCAGTGTGGGGCTGGGGGTTTGTATGAATTTACACAGGGATACTGTTATAAAAACTATGTTTTCTTAGAATGGAGACAGGCCTAATTATTTCTTGGAAGACAAAAATCAAATTAATTTTTACAGCTTTTGAAAGTTTCTGCCAGGCACATGGGGGCACAAACAAATGTTCTTGCTTCCCAGTATCAGCACCAATGCTGCTTTTTTTAGGTGTGGTAAAGGAACGAGACCATTTCAATGTCAATTTGAGAGGGATCCAGTGCTTGCTCTGAACTGCCTTTATGTGCTCTGACACCCATGTTGCTACCTGAAATCTCAGTTCTGTAACATTACATTCTGCCTCATTAGCTTATAATTCTGTGCCAATAACTGTACAGAACACAACACTAATCTGTCTCCATGAATCCTGAGTAGGACTGAGTAGTCAAAGGAAGCTGTTTTCCAACTCTCCTGAGGCCAAAGCCAAGGTTTGACCAGGCTTTGTTCAGGAGTTGCCTACACCTGTGACTTCAACAAAACCTGCTTTCCCAAGTGCATCTGAAAAAATTCCATCCAAACAATGTGAATTTTTTTTTAAGACTTTTTAAGTTCTGCTGTTCTGCCACACTTTCATCTGTAGGAACAAGCAGAGGTTCTGAAAGAATTGTGCCAGAATTGGTTTTTCAGAAAACCTGCCACACGTGTACGACATGAATGCAATAATGGTTGAACCCAGATACGTAAATAATTCCAGAAAAATCAACAAAAATGGCTTAATGTGTTTTCAAGTATGCCATGCTCATCATGAGTGCTCTTAAAATTTGGTTCTAGGTGTCCAGATATGATTGATTTCAATCTTATTTATTTCTTTAAGGAATTTGTGTCAAGTGCCAAATAGTTACCACTAGAATAATAATGAGTAGCATCTGAGCACTTTAAGTACTTTAGAATTTTATGTGACACTTTAAAAATGTAGTTTGGGGTTTTTTTCAAATAGTGAAAAACAATAGTCTCTTTTCTATTTCACAGAACTTTTGAGAACAGGAGCAATATGTTTATAATAGAGATAGGAAAAGCTTAATCTGCACTTACCTCTGGTTCAGACAGCCAGCAGTGACAATCCCGCTTTCCTTGTCAAGTTTCAAGAACTCACAATCCTTAATTTAAACACTTGAGAAATCTATGGAGCCTGTCAGTCTAGTTAATGAAGCCTCTTCCTTCCCCTTTTTTAAACAAAATCTGACTTTCTTTAAAGACCACTTAAGGAATATCTCTGATTATACAAACAGGGTCTGTCCTAGAAGAGTGAATAATCCAATAATACCTCCTTTGACTTGTTTCCCTCACCACCCCCAACAGCTCCACTAGAGGAGTGGAGCTTCCTTAAGGGTAAGGAGCTGGTTCCAAATAAACAAGAGATAGGTGCCTCTCCCAGCACAAGAACTGTGCAGGACTGGGTACAAGTCACTGCCTTGGTCAGAGGGCTTCTCGATCTTAGGTCATTTACAAGGTTATGGACATGAATTAATATTCTCTTAAAGTTCTCTTACACATCTATCAAAACACTCCCATTTTTTTCAGATATTTGCACAGCTCGAAGCTGCTTGCTCAGCATCACACAGCACATACGAGAGCATGCATATATGATACAAGAAGAGATGCTGTGCATTCAGCTGTTCAGAAAGTTAGATCAGTTAATTAGACAGACTTTGGCATCTTACCACTGGTTCTCTAGAATAGCTGAAACCAATTATTAAAGAAATCAGCTGTTGAAATAAGACTGATACCTCACTGTGCCGGTGAAAGCACAATAAAGGAGGCTCTCACACCTGCTAGGTTCACCAGAAAGGAGGGAAAAGATGGAGTTTTATTTACATTTATCATATTTTATAGGATTCTCAACTCCACAAGGGTTTGGAGGACATGTCACTTCCTCCTCAATCCCGCTGGAGAAAAAGGATGCTCATCAAACTTTCTTTTATCACAAAAGGAATGAAAAACAGAAAATATGGTTAAATAAACATCAGCTACTGTTTACATAAAACTGTGTGAAAATTCTCTGACTCCAAGGTTATAACAGAAGGCTTAGCAAAAAACAGGACAACACCTCACTGTGCTAAATGCTGTGAAATATGTACTGACGTCCCTTTCTCAATGAATTTACAACCTCTATTTGGACAAAGCACGGTAAAATATTTTACATAGGTTATGAGATGATATGAAGTTGTTTTTCTCTTTCTATTCTGTATTATAGTCATGGAAACGTAGAAGGAAAGATGTGTGTAGCAGGAACATGAGATCACATAGTTGGGTTGTTTGCATAAGCTGTTTAAAGGTGTAAAATTAGTAAATATTAATAGTCAGATTGGCTGCCCATCGGCAACAGTCAATTCTGATAATAATTCCTATGGCTGTCACAATAGAAGAGAAACTCAGGATGAAATATTTACATCAACATTAATTAATATAGCGTGAACACTAATGACTTCATCATCTGTGTGTGCTGAGAACAGACAACATGAAATACAGCAGAGATGGAAGGATTTATAGCCCTTGATTACTGAGACTGGCATCACAGCTGGCAGTGAAATTATGACCAAACAAGGGTGGAATTGGAGGCAGGAGGGAGCAGCAGAGATTTTGAGAACAAGTTTAGATCAAACATGTGTGTCTGGGGAGACACAATAAAGACGCTCTCAGACCTGCCAGGTTCAGCAGAAAGGAAGGAATTCACCTTTATTGTTTACATTATCTCATTCGTATACACGTCCCAACTCCACAAGGGATTGGAGAGCATGTCACTGCCTTCTCAATCCCACTGGAGAAGAAAGGTGCTCATCAAAGCTCTCCTATCACAAAAGGAATGAAAAACAGAAAATACTGTTAAGTAAACACTGGCTATTATTTACATGAACTGTGTGAAAGAATCTGACTCCAAGGTTAAAAACAGAAGGCTTACAAAAACCAGGGCAACAAATATGAAAGATGTGGAGCTACAGAAGGATGTCTCTGTTCTGTAACACAGAATTCCACAGGTATCTTGAATATGTCGTGGGAATGGGAAGCTGGTCAGAAGGGCAGAGAAGATTCCTATAAATGCTGAGAGAAGGCAACAGAAGATGAAGGATGCGAGAGTGGAATTTCTGTGGTGAAACCATGCACAGGAGAGACCTCTTGGAAGTAGAGGGAAATGGGTGGCAGGACAGGGTTGCTGTCAGAAAAGTGGAGTCAAAAGATGGAAGGCTGAGTCAGAAAATAGTGGCTGGAAAAACAGCAAAACAACAGTATCATCTAATATGACCAAAATTTGGACAGAAGACGCAAAACAGGTCATTTCAGCTATCTGAAATTTAAAATAATAAGGCTTCTAAAAGATCATGTCAGGATGAAAGACAAATACAGGATGACACCAGTTAAAAGCAGAGAAGTAGGTTTCTGAATTAGTAATGTAAATAGGGTTCCATCTCTTATGTGAAGATCAGCCAAAAGGTTTTCATCTGGTCTTAGAAGGTATCCAGAAATTCTCATTTAAAATACCTTTGATGAAAGGCCTTGGATTTATCACTTGGTTTCTAAGTCTGTGATAAAAACTCCAATTTAATACCATAAGACAGAGTAAATATTGTCTTTTTCATGTATAGGACTGCCACTGTAGACTTGGACGTTAGATGCTTTTACTGAGGCTTTGGAAACTTGGCTTCTGAGTGCATTGTATTTATAAAGCTGTGGAAGTCTTTCATCTAGATGTGTAGCTTGATGTCTGTTTTAATTTTCAGAGAACTTATCCTGAAGGATTTTCAGTTCAGTTAATGTTGTTGATAGGGATTTTCTATTCGTGCACTGCATGTACAAAGCCCAAATCTTCAGACTTTTTAGAAGAAAATTAGTATATTTTTGTATCAAATATGAAATGGTTGAGCTATCCTTAAATTGGAGCAATTTTCATCTCACTGGAATTCATCATTATCACACCTCCTGGAAACTGAGAATACTTCAGGCTGTGGGCTGGAGATAGCTGCAGACTTTCTAGGGTAAAAAAAGTTTGCCCAATATAAAGCGAGAGCTTTACCTGCATGCCAGAAGGTGTATTTGTAGTACCAAGATCACAGTTAAGAAATGGTTATGAATTTCCAGCTTAGACTGAAATTAAAAGAAAACTGTCACTTACCAGAAACGTTGTTTTTTATCCAGCCTCTAGGAAAGATTGTTTTGGGATCATGTCTTTTCATTCAATCTCATTTATGTTATCACTCTCTTTTAGAGCTGTTTTTTCCCAGTCACTCGATATTCAGCATTCTGTTAGCTTCTGTCAGTCACATTTTAACTGTTTCTACTCCAGACTGCGTTAGGCCGTGAAAAGGATATAAATAAAGTTTATCCTTGGAGGAGTTCACAGTTAGAGACGTCTGAAGTTGGAGGTCTGGATTTATCTCTCAACAAAACTTGTAACAATTAGGGTGAACCCCCAAAGCCCTGGTGCAAACTGCTGTCCTCATGTCCTTGGGTCGATTGATGCAGGCAGGTCCAGGAGACTGAGGATGAAAGTCTGCCCTTTACCCAGAAACAGCAGCTCACTGACCATCCGTCTCACAAATGCCATTTCTCTCTCCACATGCTGACCTGAAATCCAGATTGTGCTGGCCTGGTGTATTGATTCCAGTTTTCTCTCTGGCTAAACTCTCTTTGAGCATAGTCCAAAGTGAAAGGTTTGAAGCTGACTGGTAGCTAATGTGATGCAGTTTCTTCCTCGAGGAAAGAAAGGGACCTGCCCTGAAAGCGCAATTGATTAATTTAGCCAAGAGAAACACAGTTACACAGGATAAGTAATGCCACAGCTCAGAGCCAGAAGCCAGGAAGAAACAACATTTAAGTTTCCACTGCTTGTGGAGACATAAATTTGATTTCTGTAATGAAGGCCAAGGTATTTGTTGATTGGCAGGCAGGGACTAAATTTCTGTGACGTGTGGGCACAGCCCTTGACAGGGACACACCTTGGCTCCTGGAAGGGCCCCGTGTTTGCATGAATCCATGACCACTCACACTTAAGCCAGGCCTAGGAAGAAAGCTCTCGATCCCAGTAGATGATGGGGAGATGGAATCCTGACCCACACATCACACATGTGGCGTGCCTGTGTGTCCAACAGGGGCAGCTCACTCAGGCACACATTAGATCCCCTGAGCCAAAATTGCTGACTTACAGCCAGTGCTTCTGCTGGGGATGGTGCAAGAGAGGTGCAAATCAATACAGAACTTGGCTCGCTGTATTTCACATACATATTTAAAGCTGCGTGGCTTTGCATGGTCCTTTCTAGCTTTATTACACGAATACATATGTTCCTGCTGATGTAATTCTCTTGAAAGGTATAAATAATGGATATTCCTCATAAGCAGTTGACCCCCTGGAAAGACTGAAATCAGAGCGAGGGAGTTTGAACCACCTCGCGCAATTCAGCTCGCACCTGCACTCAAAGCCACTGGATAAAAGTCAGTTAGAGGAATTCCTGTAATGTGTCATTGCCTGCTGCCTCCAGTGTCACTCTGGTCACTAGCACCGAGGAGTCTATTAGATGGAAAAGACAGGGGGAGAAAAACAGTGGAAGTAATAGAGCTTGTTAAACTACTGCCTTTCGAGTCATTGGGGGCACTTTTATTCTATTTTATTTTAACCAAGGACAATCATTTTCTAACAGAAGGGGCCTTTAGCATCAAAATAGGTGTGATGCTTCCTCCTTCTCCACAGCCAGCTACAAGAACAGAGGAAAGAATTCTCAAACATTGTCAGTTCTGAGGTGGTTTTATCCTTTGTGATTCAAAGGCTGGAGAGCAAACAAGCCTAAGTTCCCTCACAGTCCTTATTCCACTGAAGTACAATATACAAAAGAATGCAGGAAAACAGCAGCAAGGACTTAGTTTTCAAAAGGTTCATAGATTTTGCAGAAGTAAAAACCATTACAAAAAGCTCGATCTTGTCCACTGTCCTTACCAATGTGTCTGATCTGCATAGTGCTTCCAGTCTGCACGTAAGGGGTTACCTTAACCAAAATAGCTGCTGCTTCACTTCTGGGAAGATCCTGCATGTGCACAGTTTGAGAGGACTGGCTAGGGCTGGACAGATGGGAAAAAAACAAAACAAAACAAAACAAAACAAAAAAAACCCAAACAAACAAAACCAAACCAAAACAAAACAAAAAAACAAACAAACAAAAAAAAAACTACAAACCAACCAACCAACAAAAAAAAAAGCTATTTTTTTTTCTTTTATCTGAAAAGATAATTCAAATCTATTTGTCCAAGCTAATTTGAATTTTTCAGCCTTTCCATCCCACAGGCACTGCACATTTTAGCACTACAAAGTAGTATAAAAAAGGTTCTGGTTCAGCAGGAAAACAGGCAAACTGGCCCTCTGTCCCTCCTCACCCCAAAAAACTTAATATAGCTCTATTTAGAATAAATACCCTTCGATTTTTATTTTCACACACTGTGATAAAGTCTGACTTTTCAAAAAGTGTTGGTGTCAACAGAGCATTACTCTGGATTTGCACCTTTTTAAACGAGATGAGACCCCAGCCCACTGTATCGGGGATAATTTCCCCCCTCCCCATGGTTAGTTATAGTATAAACATATCCTGCTTCTTTCATACAGCCACCTGCCATTTTTGCTTTATTGCTGCCAGAAGGTTTAAAGGCATGCTTTTAAATATCTTGAAAGTTTCCTGTTGATAAGAAAAGGTGGTTTTAGCACTTTTAAGTAAACAGTAACACACAAACATCACAAATCATGCTTTTTGATAGAATCTACATTAGCTACATGAAGCAGGGGGGACATGACTGTGGGGGGAAGAGGGAAAAAAAAATCCTCAGTTTCTGGCAGGGAAACCTAGCAAATAAAATTAGTTTCAAAATGTGGTCTGGGTATCTACTGCTATATATCGAAACCATCAACCCAGAATTTGAAACAGTCTTTGTATGTCTTTTGTCTGGGTAATAGTCTTTGGGCAGTCCTGCAGGTGGGACAGATGGTTCTGCAGCAGATAACCAATACCTGTGAGCATTTTAATCTATTGACATTCACAACTTGAAGGAGAAAAAATACCTGTTGATGTCCAGGAGGACAAAAATCACTCTAACATGTGTACTTGGAGTTAAATTTCTGAACTTTTACTGCTATTTCTAGACAGCTGACATTGTGAGAATTAAAAATAATTGATGTGTGTTTAAACTCCTTCCTACAAAACAAGTCCATTCAAGGGGCAGCAGATTAAAGTATTGGTGACCCATAGAGAGAATGTTTATTATAAATCATGAGTACAGTGCATGGACTCAGACTTTCAGTGTAACCTCCTGGTTGGGTATCCACAAATACACATTCTCTGTCAAGAGTCACAAGCTTTGGGATGTCAGCAGAGCAGCAGATGCCTGCTCACAACACAGCCCAAACTGACAAGTGGTAAATTTATAGCCTCTGTGTTTCAAATGCTTCCTAAAAGTGTACAAAGAACAATTAAATTAGCCTCCTTGGGGAGAAGGAGAGTGGTGCTGACACAAAGAGAATATTCGTAGCAAAGGGCTCAAAGCGCGTTTAGTCTTCTCTCTGTCCACTTGAGAGTTTTCTACGAGGAGCTTCCAATTTCTAATGGTGTCTTTCAGTGGTTTTGATTCAGAATATTTTGGCCTAAGAAGCCTATAGCCTATTTAGCCTGTATTCTGATCTCCACTATTTCGGTAGAGGTTTTGTGGTTGGGATTTCATTCAGAATTGATTTGGCAAGCTGAATAAAGCAGGATGGTTACGGTTTCTGAATGACAGGACTAAAATGTTACAAGCTGGGAATGAATAACACCTTCCTGTACTAAGGCAAGACTCTTGTGCCTCTACTTTAGCAAAGGCAAAGAACACTCCTGGAAGTTTTACTGGGAAATGTCTCTACTTTGTGTTGAAAAGGCTCTGCTGGACTAGTAGATCCAGTGTGGAGTATCACACTCAGAATTATAAGCAGATCGGACTAAATCAGCATAAAAAAAGGGAAGAATTTGTTCCTCTCGTTTAATGTGTGATCTGAGTCAACCATGGACTACTGCCAAGGGTTCTGTGTCCGTCCACTTGCTACTCCTCATTCACATCTGATCCAGTGCCTAGGAGGCTCTGAACTGAGCTGGTTACTGGCTGGATGGAAAACCCAACCATCGTGAAGGTACGTGATTCCCTGATCCAGCCCTGAAGGGAAAGTTGGGAGCACAGCAGTGTGGAATGGCAAGAGAAGGCTCTCACAGCAGCAGCCCTCAGCTATGCCAAATAAAATTCAACATTAAATCTATGCTCTGAGGCTGCAGGTCTCTGGGTACCAGAGCCATCCATGGAGCCCACTGTGCCCTCAACCCTCCCTGATTCACAGCCCCTGCCTACACATCCACTCCTTTCCACTGTTTTTTGTTCCTTGCTGGAGTCTGTCATCATCCACTCTAGCTTAATAACCCAGTGGAAAGCGACCAGGCTGGTTTTGCTAGGCTTGTTTAGGTGCTTTTTAAGAGATCCTATGGGCATGTGTGCTGACACATGGTGAGGGAAGATCTGGGGATGAGGTGGTGAGGAGAAGGGAAAAGGGGGAGCTTTTAGCAATACTGAATTGTTAGAAACTCTGTTAGAGGAGCCTGGATTTGGGCAGCTTGAAAATCAGAAAGTAAAATGTCCATTTCCAACGCATAAAAAGTCACTACAGAGAAGTAGCACTTTCCTTTTCCCCAAAGTTCAAAAAGGCTTAATTTACTTTAAAAGTGATTTTGAAATTGCAGATGGATGGATGGATGGATGGACGAACGGAGGGACGGACGGACGGACGGATGGATGGATGGATGGATGGATGGATGGATGGATGGATGGATGGAAAAGGCTTTTGGCTATGTGGCTAAATCCAGTTTAGATAAACACTTGGGGGAAGTTCTAGGCAATGTTACTCCTTCTTGGTGAAGAAAGGCCAGTTAGATCATCTCCTGTGGTCTTTTCAACTCTACATTTGGGTGCTTTATCACAAGTTCCAAGAGATAAACTTAATTTTTCAGATAGCAAGACAGACAGTTTAATTCATAGAAATGTATTCAGAACAGCAAAATACAAAGATCGAGCTATCCATCTGTAATTCAAGCAGCATTTGCCCATATAACTCATTCATCTGGACAATTTACAAAATTGGCCTGTCTGCAATCCTATTTGCATGATAACAACAGCTGACAAAAGTTCTGGGAGCAGGAAGGATGGCTCTGTGATGAAGGCCTGGAGCTAAACTCGGCAGTCAGAACCATACCTTCTCATGGGCTGAAAAAGCACATTTTGCTTGAAGAGCAAGCGGATACATCCAATGCCAAGAGTCCAAACCTACCCTTTTTATACTCAGGAGGCCTTAAAAAAAATCATTTTACTTGGGAGAGAGGACACGAAACCAGGAGGCAGAAAGCATAAGATGACCTGCACATCTGCCTGCTGGGCCAGAAAACTGACCACAGTCCCAAACCTGCCCCAAACCAGTTTTTTTTTCTGCCCTGACTTCTATTTCCTTGTCCAGTCCCCTCTTGACCCCTAGAGACTGACAACAGAGGATTGAGGACAGCAAGATAGAGAGGGTGAAAATTCCTTGTGCTGACTTTCCCATCAAAACAACAGTTTTGGGAAACTACGGCTTCAGACAAGGGCCCAGACCTGTAATATAAATTAAATAACAACATTTAAATGAGAACAGTTAAATAACAGTAATGTCTTCTTTTTATTTACATGGAGCTACCATCAATTTGCATGACAGTAATTCAGGAAAATTTGGGTTAGGGTAAGATTTTTCAAGCTGTCATAGAAAAAATATTACTGGAAGATTGAGATATGTCTCCAGTGATAGGGGTAGAATATTTATCTTTAACACAAAAACGATGGGTTGGCAAGTTTTTTTCTTTTCTTTTTTTTTTTTTTCCTCCTCTGTATCTTCAAAAGAAAAAAGGAGAAAGTTCCAGCTATAAAAGGTATTTGTCAAGAACAGCCACCGGCCAGCACCACAAATGAGCAACTCCAGTGTGAAAACACTTTCAAAGTTCTAAATGAGTTGTCCCTGTGGTAATAAAGAAAGGCTGTTTTACAGCACGACAGTATGTAAGACAGCATTGTCAGCTATAGTTTATTTAAAGCACAAGGCCTGTAACAGGAAAATAATGACTTTAATAAAATTTACTATTGACTTTGTAGGCTAAAATCTTTCTGTCATCAGGAATACAGAAAAACAACCTGCCTGAAAGCCCTTCACTTAAATATATTCCTTTAATATTTCAAAGCAACTTGTGAATTTTTTTTTTTAATATACATGCTACTTCAAAAGATACTGTAGTGGGGTGGAAATTAGTATTTTTAATAGAAAGTTGGAATTGCTTACATAAGGGAAAAACTGGTAATGACCTATGACACTGTCTACTGAAAGCAACATTTGAGGAAGCTGCAAAAGCAGTTAATGCAATTCCTTGAAAAGCTGTATAAAGCTATGTCACAAATGAATGATTTATAAATTACTGAACGTCCTTCTCATCTAGAGGATATCTTTTAATCATGCGCTGTAGTTTTCTCCGAGTGAACTCCAAAGAGCCTGCTGCAGAGATACACAGGAATCTGCAGCATGTTAACAAGGTTGGGGTCATTCCGAAGAATTGTGGGGGGAGCAAAAAAAATAAAAAATCCTCGCATTCGCCATGATTTTACTTTCGAACCAATTTGATTAAATGCACTATGGCTTGCTGCTAGGGTGTGAAAGGTCACGCTTTTTATATGAAAAACTGCAGAATTTTCACTCCTTTAATGTTTTTTTTACGTAGTTAAAATAAACTGTGGTAAAAAGTTTCCCAACAGCGTATGACAGCTCAATTTAGAGGTGAAACCTTTTAATAAAATCTCATGAAATGAATGCTTTGGTTTATGCACTCTGTTTGTGTTTCCCACTGGAGTGCTTAGCATTGTGAAGCCGTGGCTTCTTCCTTTACTGCTGCAGAGCAGCATCACGAAGGAGAGTCTGGAGCTTTGGAAAAGGGAAGATGCAGCTTAGCTGCGGTAAAATTGTTGATGGAGGAATCTTAATTTACAGTGAAAATGCTTTCCTCTTGACTTTAAAAAAATGCTATTGTGCATTAATTTACATTGCAGATAATTAATTAAAAATGAAGAAAAATATTCCACAGAGGCTTTTTAGAAAGGACTCTGGGGTCCAGAAATGGTATTAAGAGGGGAACCAATTAAAGATTTATCCGAGAATGAATAATTTTGCTAGGACTTTGGCAGTAGAACTGGCTGAAGTCACATTTGTTGTAGCTTTGCCTTGTTTCATGCACATCCATAAAATCCTCCTTATGTTTGCTAAGGGACAGACACATCAAGGAAGAAGTAATCTTTCCATAAGAAAGCATGGTGCCTGTCTTCCCTAATGTGCTGCATAAGTACCACCCAAAAAAACGTGGCAGTGTGTTTCCTAAACACCCAAAACTTTAAATGTGCATTTCATTGAAAATGTAGTTCATTCCCATGTTCAGAAATGCACTGTTTGAGAACTGGGATGGCAAACAGGGTGAGGATCAGAGCAGGACCAAGTCTGACAGAAACAATCTCTTGTCTGAGGTTGAATTATACTGAATTTTACTGAATTATACTGAATCATACTGGCTCAGCCTCTCCATACATGTTACTGAGAGCTGCCAAAAACCAAACATCTCATAAATGACTGGGAGGAAGTATCCCATGGGACAAATTCTGAGCAGTCCCCAAAACCACAGTCCTGCCAGGGTGTTGGTGGTAAAGCAATTGTTATTTTAGACTTCCACAGTGGCCTGAGAAGCTTTGCTGTATTGTTGGCCCTCAGTTTCTATGTGTACAGTTGCATGATGTGTTGTTTATCATCCTTCCTGGGTTTCTGCAGCTGGGAATATGATTTTTCTTGGCATGCTGAGGTAGCCTTTCCTAATTCCACACAAAACTTCATCAACTTTTTTGCCCTGGTACACTGGGACATACTGGTCCAGAGTTAGGTTCATCTCTGTCTATTGCCCTCATCTGGCAGTCGTCACCAAGATTTTTGGGGTTTGCCCCAGTGTAATGTTAAAAGAGGGATTCTAAGAATATTTGAGCTTTTGTACATCTATTTGTGAATATCCAAGTCCCTAAGAATGAATTACTGCTCCTAAGTGCTCAGCTGGCTTTGGCCCTGTAGAGTATAGGAACTAAAAAAGCTGCAAAATCTTATTGTTGTAGTACCACTCAGAGACTCAAAAATAAGAGGAAATGTTGACTACCACTTATAAATATTTAACCAAATTTCTTAAATGAGCTGTAAAATACAGTGCAGGTTTTCTGGGTGGCACAGGAGGGGAAAGGGAGACTAAAAAGTCTTTCTTAAGATGGACATTTAAGGTGTTCCTCCTTCACTTCCTCTCCCATCCACTTTAATCCCTCTCTCAAGCTGTGGCACTGAGGACTAAGCTTGGGAGTGACCCAGTGTAAATGATGTGCTTACACATGATCTGTTGCAGGGATAGACCTCAGGCCTGATATTTAAATTGGTATTTCACTTACTTCTGAAATAAGATGTTGAATCCATTTTTAAAAGACCCACTTTTCAAGCCATATCAGCCCTCAGAAATTTCTATCCTCTTTAGTAAGAAATGCTGAGAGCTCATTGCTTGGAGAAAAAATCAGGACTAAAGAACCTCAGCCTAAGTTTTGGAGCATGTCTTAGACTCAAACTTTTCAAAGCCTAGCCCCTACATTTTATTCAAACTGCAAGAGGATAGTTTTATTAATTTCAGCTGGAGGTTATTTTGTCTTTTATCTTATTTTTCAAGGCATGTATGAGCAGAGGGAGAGACTTCAAATCTATAGCTCATCAACTTTAAGAACTTTTTTTTTTTTTTTAAGGCAGGATTCATATAATGTAGAACACAGGACATTTATTCATTAAACTCTTCCCTGGGGTCCTAAAAACTCCAGTCTTCTCACCATATACTGGGTAAAGGGAGGCAGATCAGGCAAGACAAGGGAAAAAACCCAGCCATTTTCAAGAAGACCTTATTATCTTTTAAGCCTTTTAGGGGGTGTATCTACTTCGTTCCGAGGTTGTTCTCTTTGCACTTTTCTGACATTGCTTTGCTGCTCAGTAAAGATAGCAGCAATTACGAACTGCAGAAACCATATCACCTCCAAAATAAAAATTAACATCACTTGACAAAGATGTGCCACGTCAATAGTGCTTTCTACTGAGCAACCAAAAGTAAAATGTAGTCCTGAGAGGTGAAATAGGATGCCCTGGCCCCTTCTATTCATGTCTTCAGAGCCTGAAAAATAACTAATGGCTCTATGTCATAATCTCTGTGTGTGAGACATCTGAATTTTCTAAGATACTGGATGGCTTAATTCAAGTACATGTGATTCTTAGACGTTTTCTGCTTTGAGGAATTACACAGGTAATTAAGGAGACACTGAGACAGGTGCTCTGCTGGACCTCGTCCTTGCAAACATGAAAAACTGGTTAGGAATGAGAAAGTCAGGGGCAGCCTTCACTGCAGGAATCATGAGACGGTGGAGCTAAGGATTCTGAGAGGGGAACGAGGCAAAAAAGCAGGATCACACCACCGGGTTCCTAAAGGGCAGATTTTGCCCTTTACAGAGACCTGCTTGGAGGAATCCTATGGGATGTGGTCCATGAGAGAAGAAAGATCCAGGGAAGCTAGTTGATTTTGCAGAGTCGCTTCTGCCAAGCTCAAGAACCCAAAGTTCAGAAAGTTCAGAAGACTGGGATGGGTTCAGAACCCATCCCAAAGTTCAGAAAATCAAGTCAAAGTGACAGGAGGCCTGTATGGATTAAGAAGAAGATAAAACTCATAAAACTCAGACATGAGAAGGAAGAGTATGTGAGGTGAAAGCAAGATCAGAAGGAATGCACAGACTCAAGTGTGCCAGGATGGAAAAGCCAAAGCCTAACTGGAGCTGAAAATGGGTGTATTAAAAGTGAAAGAAAAACCAGTGGGCCCAAAGCTGAATGAGTCAGGAGGCTGGGGACAGGGTTTATTGAAAAGGCTGAGGTCCTCAATGCTTTGGTCTTGACTGGTGAGACCTCACTTCAGGGATCCCAGGCCTCTGAGGCGTGTGGGAAGGACTGGAACAATCCTGATCTGACCTGAGGGAAGAGGGGACATCACCAAGGTGCATCTGAAAAATCCAGGCATGTACAAATCCGTGGTGCCTGTTGGGATGCACTAAAAGAGCAAAGGCTTCAGCCAAAGCCACCTCGAGCTGCAGGCTGTTCCCCACAACGGGGTGAGAGGGTGCTTAAAGCACTGAAACTTCCTCACACACATGAACTGTTGGAACAACACCACGTGCAGAAGCTTCCTCTTGGATGGCAACACTTCCAAACACAGACTTCAGAGCAGTTCAAGCTTGTGGCAGCCCAGAATACTCCTCAGACCGTACAGGGGGGTCTGGAGCTATGCCAGACAGTTTCAGAACTCGAGACTAAAGCACAGAACTCTATGCTTGAGCCGTGTCATCGGAGAACGCTGCCCACATTGAGAGATGAAATACAAAATAGAAAGAAAGTGTGTAATTAGCTTATTTTGTCACTGGGTGATTGTAGTTTTAGATTTATGGAGATATGAGAGAAAAAAGCAAACATGGAGGGCAAAGGGCGGTGCCCCTTCCCCTTCCTCTTTCTTCTCTCCCCTCCATTTTCTGCTGTGACGATGGGGATGGTTATTGGTGGAGGTAGCACTGTCATGTTAAGAAAAGGTAGAAATTAATTGGAAAAGATTGATAAATAATTATACATTGTAGAACTTGGTTGGTTTTCCTGAAAGAGATAAAAAGGTAAAGACGGCCTTCTCAACCATCATTCCTGCTGTGAATTTCGGAGGAGCAGGTCCTGCTGTCCTTGCTCCAGACTCTGAGAGATAAGAAACAATAAACAACTTGAACACGAATTCGCAGGAGTGTCCAGTCTCTTGGCTCGGGCTCGGGACTTTTTAAGATCAAGAAACAGCCATAAAAAACTCAAAAAACCACAAAGAACACTAATACAAGCTGTAGCTGTACCTGCCTCTGCCCTGTGCTGTATCCTGTGTGGAAATAACTCCAACTGGCAAATAGAGATGCCCTAAAACAGATAACATCACAGCTTCTTGTAGCTGTTTGGTTACAGCTGTCTATAGCACCCTCACAGACTGTAGTAGAAAGCTGTTTTCAGGAAAATCCTGCTTGTCTAGGTAATTTTTGAGAAAACTTTTATTTTTCAGTGGGTGTGCTGCTTTTTTATTTTTTTTTGAATCTGTTTTGCAACTGAATAATAAACCAAAAAATGTTAATTCCATTGTGTTCTACAACCTCAATGACCAAAGCATAATGCATTCCTTTTTCCCTCAAACCATTTAAGAGCCAGGTAATTTGAACAATTCTAGCATCTTCCTTGCTTTTGTACTCACACAGTAAAACCCAAAATTATGCACAAGATTCATCAAAGCTGAGCTGTGTTGCTAAGAAGTGTGTAACTCAGATATAGAATGAGCCATTTAAAGAAGTTATTGATGCCAACATTAAATTTACAATTATTCAAAAAAGAAAACCATTTGAAGAATTCCCCATGCTGCAAGTACACAAAATAGTTTGCTACGCATAAGAAGTTACATTTATTAATAGCCTTTTTTGCCAGAATCTCATTTCACCAAAGGAAACTTCATCCTCCAATGGGAATAGGAATCACATGAACGTCACAGATGCCACAAGTTTATTCACCATAACAAAAAAAGACATCGAACTATCTGATAAAAATGATGTTTCAAAAGTAGGCAGCTGTCTAGAATGTAGGACACAAGAAAACTTGGATGTAAAAAACTTTTGTAATTAATGAACATTATTAACTACACCTTTTTTTTTTTCCTCCCCTTGGGTTCATACCTACTGCTAGAAATGCTTCATGCAAATCTTGTTTCTGTAACATTTAATTTATGTTACTATGCTGTCAAAATTCCTTTATTGATGATGTTTCACTTATTCCCTTGTATAGCACAGATATTTCATATCTAGGTCCTCAGCTTTTCAGCCAACTGGGCTACTACCCTATTTGGAAACTTTTTTTTAGAACTACCATGATTATGCTGAACACAGTTTTCATGTGGCCTTAGGGATGGGCCACCATCACCATCTCGCTTTTTTTTCAGAACAATCTCTGTGTGTTTGTCAAAGTCTTCTAAGGAATAAAGAATTCACAGCTTCTGCTTTGAAGTCATCCTTCCATAAGAGGCTTGCACCCTTTGAATGTAACCAGCCTCTAGTTTCCTTTGCTGGCCTGGAGTGTGTTCAGGCATCTTCTGTCCAGGGCAGGATCTCAAAGACCCCAAGAGAGAAGACCAAAACCACAACATCCCTAATTTTCACAGTCCATACAAAGCACTCAGGGGTTAGAGACTGACACCATCGAAAAAAGACTGCAAATATGGCTCTGGGGTAGTATAAAAAGGCACCTCTGTAAAGTCAGAACGCCCTTTTCAATGTGTGTTCACATCACTTAGTGATAAACTTTTGCTTAGAAGAACGTAGCTCTGAGGTTCTGCAGTGGTCATCTATGAGTACACAGTTAAGGAAATTATGCCTTCAAAATATGTACGTCTGAAAAACTCAGAACTAATGAATAGAATGATAAACAAAATCTGACATTTGGTAAACTCTGGTTATGCTTTATTGCTAACACAGGCAGTAAGTAGCCCTTGCCTACGCTCTGATTTTCTATTTGTGGTTAAAGCCCATTAAACATGCTCCCAGGTAGAGTCCATTAAGCATGCTCCTAAACATATCCCAGTTTAGTTTCATCTGAGGGGAACAAAATTCTATGGTTGGAGACCTCACCAAAGTGTAAACGATGAGGGGCATGGACCAGGATTTCCATGTCAACCCACTCGCCTGGTCAGGACTAAAACCCTGATGCAGATGCACCAAGACACAGTTCAGGGCTTTAGATATCCTCTATTACATCAGGAACTGCTCCTTTTATCTGATTTGAGGTTGTTCAGGATGCATTTAAGGGAACCTTGAAAGACCCATGCCGACCTCATGGCTCTAACTTGGGTCCTAGGGTGCTTGTGCCCTGAAAAAGCTGCCTCTGAATGCTCTGTCCTCAGGAGGGCTTTCCCTGACTTGTGTTTATATTCGTGTTCACAGTTCAGCAGCAGTAATGTCAGGTCAATTCTCTGCTTTTACATTAAGCATATATTTTCTTTCTTCTTGCAATACTATCTCCATAACAACTCGTCCTCAGCCTATTCCAGGACTTAGCCAGTCTGCTTAAAGGGATGTCCATTATTTTGCCTGGGATGTCCATTTTATTTACTGTCTAATGCGAAATAAGCCCACCCCAGCTCTTTTATTTTTTATTCCAATATCAGTTTTATTGACCAGGTCAGGCTGTTCTAAGACCTCCACTCAAACAACTCACATGGAGATGAAAATGGCAGAGCAGGCGTGTGAATCGGGCTTCTCACAGCAGATGGATGTCTTAACTACTGACTCTTCTGAAATGAATGAACTCTGTTCTCCTCGTCTTCTTCCCACTCTCGCTGGAAATTAAAATCTGGACCTGTGAAATTTTTTCCAATTAATGTTTCAGTGATTTTGGCATGTTCTAACAAAACCATTGCATCAAAAATGCCTTATACATAATTGGTTGAGCCAACAGATGTCACATTATGGCTTAAGCCCTCCTGAGCAATAAGGATCAGAAAGTGGCATTTTTAATAAAAGAGCTTTTTCGTCAGTAAACCCAAGACATGACCAGTAGATAGATTAATGCCTGTGTGCATCCAAGTTGCCCACAGATGGTAGAATAATCTTGGACTGGCTTCCTTGGGCAATGACTTGAGATTTTCTTCATAAAACATTTTTCTAAAAGCCATTAAGATCTGTCAGATTAAAATAAAATCTGCAATGCCTTGAGGAGTCAGCAAAAAACCACCAAAATTATAAAATTAATTCCTGTTTATATGTCAAGCTCAACTCTAACTTTGTTTTCAAAATATCACTAGTAGCTAATTTTCCAGTAACCACTTTCATAGGCACTTGGTGAAAACCCATTGTGTAATTACAATAACATTTCCAATATATGCTTATTTAACATTTTCAGGTATCTTATCACACTTTCAAATCATTCTTGATCTTAACCTAAAACGCAATAAATAACACATTATGTCCAAGGACATGTTTGGTCATTTGATGTCATAATTTTGAGAAATGTCACTTAGGTTTTGGAAGCAAAAGAGGGTACCCTGCTTCTCATTGTCTTTGAGCAGATATTTAGCCTATTGTATAGCCATGTGTACAGTCATTCCCCATGGGATTTCAGACCATTTTCCTTTTTGGCTATTCCTACCCTGACATGCTGGCGTGCCAATTCAACCTTGTTCTATTTGCATCCATGTGATAGGATTGATCATGCAGGAAGTGTGTTCCCATAGTGGAGTAATTTTTACAGGG
The DNA here is from genome assembly GCA_013397175.1 of Platysteira castanea. Lineage (NCBI taxonomy): Eukaryota > Metazoa > Chordata > Aves > Passeriformes > Platysteira > Platysteira castanea. The sequence continues at coordinate 406,761 of VYXC01005734.1, forward strand.
CTAACAATAGTGCTGTATTAAACTCATTTGAGAGCCAGAGAAGGAAAAATCCTCCGTGATTTCACTTGCCAGTCACGCCAAAGAATTAATTCTAAAAACCAAATTAATTTACATAAACCCCATCTCTCCCTGCTATTTTTTGTGATCAGCATTAGATTATTTGTTATACTCCGTTGTCAGATGTCACTGGCAACGTACCAGCATCAGAGAGTGGCTATGCTTCCAGCAGAAGGAAGTTTGGTAACCCTGACAAATTTTTTCTGGTTGCCTTTACAAGAATTACATGCTACTGTGGCCAGAACAGGCAGTGAGCTGTGATACATTTTGTTGGAGGCTTTGATGTCTATCCTCATCCAGAACAGGAGGCAGTAAATGATTTTTGCAAGCCATATATATTAAATATATATATAATGCATGTTTTCTTATGCTTTATACGCATATCAAAACTGATGCTTGTGAAAGCCCCCAAAACAAAGAAAAGAGAGTTGGAGAAGGTGGAACAGTTTTCAAATATAAGTTGAAAAAGCATCAGATAACCTGAGGAATAATGGTAGGTGTCTGAAACATGGCCCAGAACAGTCAGAGGATCAGAATTCAAGCAGGAGAATTTTAGTGATCCACAGGCTTCTAGCACAGAGACTGATAACGCACTAAGAGTCTTCAGAGAGCTGTAGCCTGCCTAAAACAGGAAACAAAAACTGCTCACCACCTCCCATTCAGGATGACCACAGGGAGGAACAGGAGAATGACGATCAGAACGACCACTCGTGCAGTTTTTGAAGTTTTACTTGGCATGTGAGAGCATTCAAAACCCTCTTCTCACCTTCACTCCCCCAACCTTCAGTTTGTCCAACCAGGAGGACATTTTCCCTTCCCTTATTTCCTCTCAAAATTCAAGCCCAGATGAAAAAGTCTCCCCTTCAAAAGTTCAGTCTAAACCAATGTCTTTCAAGTGAAAGTAATTTCAGGTTCATTAAGGAGTGAAGGGTTTTTTTAATGAAAACTTTGGGTTGAAAAACTAACAGCCAGCTCTAGATCATACCACTCGTAAGCTGCAATGCAGTCATGTAGTGCTTAAAAGCAAATTGCTCATCAAGCTGAACACTCCTTTACATGTGCTACTGCCACATCCTTCACCAAACTTCAAAAGAAGGGGCTTGGAACTGAGGATGGCCTCTAAACTCTTAAACCCCTCTTTCTCTGTTCAGATTTCTTTAGCAGTCTGCACAGGAGAGTTATTATATTTCTCCAACTGACAGCAAAGACTGAGCCAAAGTCTCCTCCTTCTCTTGATTTACAGGAATATAATAATTCTCAAGTCAACTGAGCTAAAACTGGTGTAAACAAGAAGAACCAGGCCCCCAGGAACAGAAGTACTGCAGGAGCAGTCATCACTTTTAAAACATGGCAACATTTCAGAAAAGCACTGCAGATGCTTTGGCTCTGTCCCTCATTCAAGCTGAGCGTTGCTTTTTGCTGCTGCACTTTGCTTATTTCTACCAAGTCTCTTTAGGCATTCATGCTAATACCTTGTACTTGATAGAAGATGAGTGTTTTATAATTAAGCACACATACATGAAATACCCAAAACTACATTAAGCTTAAACACATTTTCAAAAAGTTGTAAAATACTCTTGCCAGATTCTATACTCTCAAACGGATTAATCTGAAAAACAACTGGGACTCAATTTAGACCTTCCTGGCAGCAAGCAGGAGAAACGTCAAGCTCAATATTTTACTTTATTGAAGACCCTCTTAGGAGTCCATCAGAAAGAACTCTATCTGCCTGGTAGCCAGGGATCAGTGGGAGGTAATATTTAGTTTATTAATGTGGCTTTGATTTTTTTTTCACACTGTTGATGAATAGCAGTAAACTAAGACCTTGATCCAATTTCCCCTTCTCCCTTTCTGCAGAGAAGGCAGTGAAACATAGATAAAGTTAACAAGATCTTGCATAATATCAAAGTGCATTCGGTAGGTCCCAAGTTAACCAGACATGCAGTTTATTTGTGCACTAGGATGTCTGCATTAAAACATATGCACAGAAACTGAACACAATTTAAGAGACCCTGTGCTGAAGTCAAGGTTAATTTTGAAATAACCCTTCAGTCTCAAGGCAACGGTACGTGTTAGTAAGTGTTTGTGAGAGTGGCTTTCACTGGTACTTGACAGTACAGGTGAACCACCATAGATTTCTGACCATAAATAGGCTGCAGCTTAGTTACCAGCAACGGATTTTAAAAATAAAAGGAGCCAACGCAAAAGGCAGAAACTTTTTGCCATGTTTTCTTGTCAATAAATCAGGATGAATCTCAAATTCAGGCAGAGATGCTGTCTGAAATGTTATGATTCACGTCTCCCATCATGTTACATTTGACTTATACTGTTATTTGTGGGGTTTAAGGTTGTGTTGCTGGGGACTGAGAATGTGTTGGGGCTAAAACAGCTGACTGGGGTAAAACTCATGTGGAATAAATACTCAGAGCTTGAAAACACAGTAGAAGGTAAAGGTAGGAACTCTTGACTAATCCTCTATGACAGTGAAGCACATATGGAGTCCTGACGTCCAGTGATGACTTCAGTGGGGCTCTGCAGTGCCTCACTGCTGTTGGCAGAGGTGTAAGCACTTCACAGGCCATTCCACATAATTAAAAAGCTAACAGGCAGGCAACTAATGCTGCAGAAAAATCTTTAGACTGATGTTTTGGCCGTCAGCAGAGAGGTACTTCACTGATAAAGTCTGGATTGCACAGACACCCAGACCATGCAGATTAAGTTTCCTGTGCCTTGCTGTAGCTGGCACTCCATGCCAAGGGTTTTGGTGGGATTTGATTTGCTTTTCACTAAGGACAAAATGAGGAAGAGTATTGGTCCTGAGGGAAAGTTTCCATAACTTGGAACATGGTCTCCAGCAGGGCAAGCAAGCAGAGACCAAGAATAGACAGAATAAGTGGTATATATGTCAACATCTGTGACAAAGCAAGCTAGCTCTGCTAAGGTTTGGGATTTTGCAATGATCTCAATAAATGAGGAACTGATCCCAACAAAACTGGAATATATGATACATCTACAATTAAGGAAAGCAGAAATAACCACTGGCCAATGAACTTAGAAATACAGATATTACTGCACAAAAAACCTCCCAACTTACAGCAGTAGAGCAGTTGTTCGTGGCACTTGAAAAACCCTTATGAATATGCAATCTGTAGTGATAAGGAAGAGAAAACATTAATTTGAATTGTATTAAGGTGTCCGAGTCTAAGCAATTAAGCTTGTTTCCACCCTTCTCTCCATTTTGAAGCAAGCAGAAGTTCAGGAAATAATGAGTGGTTGCAATGTTTTATTGACTTACTGGTGGCTTAAGAGGATGTCAGAAACATCTATGGTTTTTGTCTCAAAACTAGGAAGCAACAATTAGACTGTGAAATACAAGTATCTACATAGAAACGGAATCACTTTATCATGTATGATAAGCATTGAATAAAATACTTAGGAAAGGTAGTCCTAACTCTGACCTCTGATTCAAGAAGTGGTGTGCCTGTTTGAAAAAGTGGATTATTCCTAAGGGAAAAGTGTGATCCTTATGGAATTTTTCTTAATATTAGAGGGAATACAATTTGAAGAACCAAGATGTAGAACTTCAAAGTGCTCAGAAAAGGAAAACCGGGTCTACCTTTAGTGGTAACATGGAACTCCTTTTTCAACAATATTTTAAGATTGTTTTATTCCTTCCCCTGTTTTGTGGGGGCTGCTATAGGACATCTGTTACTTAAAATGGCTACTTCCCTTATTACATATTGGTAGCTCTAATAAAATTGTGTTTATCCACAGATATATAAAACAAACAGCATTTTTCTGGTATTTATATATAGTATTTACAAAAAAGGTTTCCAGTGTGGAAGTCAATCCAACCTAATCACAGATTTTCTGTCACATTTACCTTAGTACCAGGACTCCTATCCATCTAGGAAATTATTTCTTGTGGAGATACAGGGCCAAATTCTCCTGTCAGTTACACCAGAATGCACTTGGAGTGCCTCCAAATTAGCTAAAAATCAACAGAGGTAGCTTAATATGTTCTGGTGTAAATCAGAAGAGTGTTTGGCTTCTGAGCTTTTGATAATTATTCAAAAGTAAACAGCTCTCATTTGCATCACAGGAAAGCCCTGGAATGTGAAATATCAGAAAATTGCACCCACTAAAACCATTAAATTAAGGAATTCAGTACAAAACGCCCCTTCTTTTCTTTCCACCCATTGTCATTTGTTGCAGAATACTCTTTTGACCACTGCCCTGCACTAGGACACCCCCAGGATGCTGCTTTATTACGTTTGGTACCTTGCAAGTGCCAGTGCATTATGAGATAAGAGTTTGTAGCAACACATGGCAATAGGGGATCTGTGCGCCCATGCTTCATTACTTCTTGACCTTTCAGATGATACCCAATTGAAAAAGGATCAGCTTTTACATCTGGCAAAAGCCTAATTTACTAATGTGCTGTCCTCCTGAGTCACTGCTGCAATACATCTGCTGAACTTGGGTATCTTGACCCCTCTTAGTTTCATTGTTGCTCAGTTATTTACTTTTGATGTGCATGCGTAACCTTGGGGTTACTTTGGAGCTGGAAAATTTGGGGTAGAGGCATGAATGGACTCTATATTTGAAGTGAAAGCAAACCAGTGATGGATTTTTAACCCAAAATTCTCAAGGCAGTCATTTACCAAAAAAAAAAAAAAAAAAATTTAGAACAAAACAACAAAATAAACACCAGACAAACCCCATAACAGAACAGGAAACAAAAAAACCCCAAAACCTCATACACTGCCAAGAAACTTAACTTGGCCCAGAGCCTCAGCATATAAATTAGGTCATTGCTTCAGAGTCTTCTTCCCACAGTACTTTTGGAAGAAAGGAACTGTGGTTTCCACGTCCCACCTGCCCCATCAACTCTCTGACCCCACACTGTGGTTGCAACTACAAACAAAGAGAGTTAGCTGAACACGACCAGGGAGGGGAGATGAACCTCAGCTTTAACTCTCTTTAGACATGCGTATTTTCCGTTAATATTTTCTTCTGTTACTTTAACTCATCTCGATTCCTGAGATCTAGTTCACCTCTTAAACCACAGAAGTGTTGGTGCAGAAATGACTGCACAGGAGTGAGGACATGGGAGGGAAAACACAGGGTTGCACCAGTGTCAGTCTGTATTGGCTCAAAGTCCCAGTGGCCACAAGGTAGTGTTTCACAGAAAACATATGTAATGACAGCAAAAGAAACTGTTTTCTAATAATTAAATGTCATCGTGTGATCACATATAAATTTTGCTTCATTATTAGCCATCTGCTTCTTCTAAAAGTTACCCATTTCAAAGCTTGAAGCTATTAACCACCAAATTTCATTTCTGGAGTGGAGTCATCCTCCCAGCTTTTTCTTATACACATAAGACTGTGATTCTACGCCGAGTATCTGGAATACTGAAACATGGAGAATAACATATAAGAAATTATTGTAGAGAATATTTTTTGCATAAGAAGAACTCCAGAGCAGCATAGCCTTGTATCTTCCTTTGCTCATTTTTTTTTTCCTTGCCTATTTTCAAGGGTGGAAATTTACACAACTGGCTAGTATGGTGTGAACTCAATCCCTTTTCTGAAAACTTGGGCACGAGTGACTGTCCCATGGCCTCCAGTAGAGCTGCTTTCTGTGCATGGGCATATTGAGTCTGATCAGGTCCTCAGCCAGCAACCTTCTCAGACACGATCTGTACCGTGAGATTTGAAAGGCTTAGCCTGCTTGGCTTTCTCATAATGGGATTTAGTCAGTTTTGCCTCAGTAAACTGGGACAAAACCAACAGCTTGTTGGAAAATAGATCTGTCAGTGTCAGAAATCACTTTACCAGTAGTAGTTACCAATGTATAAATTACCAGTCAGCTTTTAACCTAGGACTGGTCCTTCCGGACTTAAGAGAGGGCAAGTCGCAGGTTAACCTCCACCACACTTTTATTTGTGAAACCAAGAGCATGGAGAGGACAGAAGCATTAACCCCATGCTAGTGCCAGCTATTCCACCACACATTCCCATGTCCTTCTAAATGGGGTTTTTTTGTGCATTGTGATGTTTCAATCACAATGGTAGGCAAGGTGGGTTCTACCTTTGGTACATGCTTCGCAAACACCTGGGCTTCTTTCTTGGAATTATATGTCCCACATCAAAAAGATCAAAATCAGGTTCATCTGTGCTTTGAAAAGAGCTCTGTGATTAACAAAGTTTGCTGGCAAATCTTCTCATATCTCCAGAGCCAAAGGCAGGAACTCTGGACTTCCCCCAAGAAAGATTTCACAGAAGTCCTCCCAGATAAGGAAGGCATCATGCTCCCAGTAGTCACACACTCCCAAGGCTTTAAAAATGGACAAAGAACCAAGCAGCTTCCTCAAGACAGGTTGAGAATACTATGGGAGTGATTTCTTGTCATCTGCAAAAGCAAGTTTTGCTTTCTATCTTCATGACTCATTCACGGAGATGTTCACGGTCCACTTCAGCACCATCTACATTCCGTGCAAAGCTGCCATCCTATGGATACAGCTAAAAATTGACTAAATTGAAATAAAGAAGTGTGATTGCAAGCTGCAGAAAAAGTGGGAAGAAATCACAAGGTACCTAAATTTTTCTGAACCAATTGTGCTGAGATTCTCGCATGCCAAAGCTTGTAATTTGGCAGCGCAAAATCTATAGTCCAGGAACAAATGTTGAACATCCCTATCAACTATTTCTCTTTGTTTGGGATCCATGAAAGCAAAGTTAGTAGAAAAGAATGGAAGTGAAGCCCACATAGGAAAGAATATGCTGAATGTGTGGGCAAAAAAAAAAAGGCTGCCCCACGTATTCTTAGAAAAGTGTGGTATCTATTCTCGTAAGCATTGCCATTCCACGGACATGGAGACCACACATTTAATTCTTTTCTATAGGTTTCTTAAAAGGTGGTTTCAAGCTACTCTCTGAGGAGTAGAGCTGGTTAATTGTAGCCCTGCTGGATTCCACATATCACAAAGGGCTCAACAAGAGCTAAAGAAAGAGAGTTTAATCAGATCTGGAAAAGATGGTTCTTAATGGAAGTGAATTCTGCAGAGGATGATAATCATTAAAACTGAGGAGTTAATCAAAAATCCTAAAACAAGAAGGGAAATTTGAAGCATCCATGAAACATTATTCCTCCTCCAACTCAGATCCTCTTTAAAAGTAGGTGAAATAAAAAAGAGCACAATTAATAAAATGTTTTAAAAGCATAACACAAAATGGTCATTTCTCAGTCACCTCCTCAGACACAGAAAAGGGGAAGTTCTTATTCCTGAGTCAGAATCACAGGACAGGTTATTGCATGGTGATTACTTTGAGACGGTGATTAAAGGAGTAATTTAAAACACTAGGATTACTAAAGGAAAGGGGAAGTTAAAACTGCCTTGGGAAAATTATTCCACATCCTCTACAAAGAAGGAAAATAACCTATCCTTGAATGCCACTCTGGAGGACATAATTAAAGAGGAATGAGAACTCCCTAACAAAGGAAAGTGTTTTAATGGGGCAGTACATGAAACACTGTGCCAGAGAAAGGGAAAGCTGGCGTGTGTGGGTGTTGGGGAGGGGGTGGGTTCAGTTCCAGCTCCAAAGGCAAGCTGTGGCCCCAGAAAACGAGGGGGGAGCCCTTCCAGCCCAGCATCGCTGCCCTGGGTGCCCCTTTAATAAGGAAGTGGAAGGCACTTCTGAGCCTAAATGATGAGACTGCAGCTGCTTCTTTGCTGACACCCTTCTTGGCCACCTGCTTTGCCAAGATGATTTTAGCGCAGCATCATGAGATAAAAGAATGAGCCTGTGCTAAGCTTAAACATGCTAAGTCACTGAAATGTAAAATATTTTTGTCCCCAATTACCAGTACTAATGGCTTCCTGTCTTCTGCAGCTCCATTGCTTTGATTTTTCAACCTTGGTTTTCAACCTTGCCCAGATGGGCACAGCCCAGTGCAGCAAACAGGTCTGAAGTCAGTGTTGACCCTGCTTGGAGCAGGAGGTTGGACCCCTGAGCTCCTCCCCTACCTGAATGGCCATGATTTTTTGTCTCTCTGGCTAAGGTCACTGTAAAATGAGTGTTCTAGAACAGAGTCGCATTATCTCTATAACAGAGTCACATTATCACACTGATTTTAGAGAAGATCTATAAAAATGCAGAAGACAGTGCTAAGGGGATACAGTCCTCTTACTAACTTTTAAGTGTTGTTCAAAACATAGAGGAAAAGACTTCGGACAAATCTTGTGTTTAGGAAAACATTTTGATTAAGCAAAACAAAAAAGTATTTACCCAGCAAGCAACCAAAAAAAAAAAAAACAAGTTAAGGCAAATTTCTATTGGGGGTGTGAAATGAAACCTAATTTAGAAGAAATATCCTTTAAACGGATGTCTTATGTCTTGAAACAGTAGCCCCAAATAGCAAAAAATCTAATGTAAATCCTACATTACTAGGTTTAGGTGTTTTCTGACCCTGCAAGTATATCATCTACCTCATAGCTGGTTACAACCTGCATTTATTGTACATGCCCATCACACCATTATTTAAGGTATTAATTTTCAGGCTGCTGTCTGAAACATCAAGTCTTGGGCCACAATAATTGATATAATGGCATCTCATCTTCATAATAAGATTCTTTTTAAGCCGCATGCCTTATCAACCCATCCAGAAGGCAATAGCTTCCATCAAAGAACTTAAACTTGCAGCCATGGCCTTAATCTGTTCCTTGGGAGCCCAAGCGCTGTGGGGTTGCTTACTGTAAGGGTGTGTTCTGTAAAATGCTACACTTTTCAAAAAGTTCTGTCGCACTTACAGCGCCCACCTCCACCACCCCAAAGCCGTGCTGTGTGCCGTGAGAATCTGCACCAGGGGCAAAACCTATTTCTGCTCCCCAAGGCTGGAAACAGAAAAGTCTTGGATGCCTCTCTTTACACTCACCCCCACCTGAAACTCTGCTCCAGCTGTTTGCATCCGTGGGATTCAGAGAATAGCAGCAAAAGACACAGACCCATCTCCTGAAGACTCTGTAAAACAGACACTGCTTTTTGTCCTTAAACAAGGAGATTGATATTACAGCACCTTTAGCAGCACTTGAGAGGAAGGGCCTCATACCCACGGCCTGTAAACCCCAGTCACTTATCCAACATGTATATGCATGGGTCATTATCTTGCCTGTATTTCAAACCAACACTTTGCAGGGGAGTATCCATTTTCCAGAAAACATTATACAAAGGTCCTCTATTTAAGCCCTGAACTTTAAGCTTAATGGCTACTTCAATCACATTCACAGGGGGAATATCTTCTTACTCAGCATTCAAAATCACCAAGTTCGTACAGACCTGCAAGAAAGCATTTTAAAACTGCTTATGGCCTCTTAACCAGCTACATTTTCTTCCTACACATAGACATTTGCAGAATGAAAATATCAGTTATGCATCTGCATCAGATCTAAGAGACACAGGTACGAAAGGCACACTCCTGTGCTTTATTGCCATTTATACCCACCCACATATACACGCTGCAGCACAGTTAATTTTTAAACTATTGTGTCTTAGGGTGCAGCTGTCTAAATAGAAC
>VYXC01005734.1:421112-431900 GCA_013397175.1 Platysteira castanea
TGATTTCTTTAAACTTTAAACTAAATTTACAGTACTGTAAGAAACAAAGTGATATGCGCCCCAAAGTTCTACTCGTGTGAAAAAATCACTGACTAAAAGTGATCACAGGAGCAAACTCAGCAGAATTTGCTGCAAATCTAAGCCAGAGTCACACTTGGGGCTCATATTTGTTCTTTCCCTTGCTCCTAGTAATGCACATTAAATATATGCAAAGTAGTATCACGTAGAAACCAATTTTCTTTGGCATTCTTTACCCAAGGAAGGAGCAAGAAGACAGTTGCAAAAATAACATGCACTGCAAATGGAAGGACAAGATGGGGAAGAGATGGGAAATAACTTTAGAGGGAGAACATGAGGAGCTGAGCTGGAGAAAGAACCAGGCTGCTGGAATATGGGGATTTTTAGAGCCAGCCTCTCATTTCAGGCAAGGTGGGTGCACATGCTGTGACCTTTCTGTGGAACGGGACTGTGCCGGTGAAAGCACAATAAAGGACACGCTCACACCTGCTAGGTTCAGCAGAAAGGAGGGAAAAGAGAGACTTTATTTACATTTATCATATTTTATAAGATTCTCAATTCCACAAGGGATTGGAGGACATGTCACTTCCTCCTCAATCCCACTGGAGAAAAAGGATGCTCATCAAACTTCTCTTATCACAAAAGGAATGAAAAACAGAAAAGACGGTTAAATAAACATCGGCTATTGTTTACATAAAACTGTGTGAAAATTCTCTGACTCCAAGATTATAACAGAAGGCTTAGTAACAAACAGGACAGCACGGGACCACAGCGACTCGCTGCCAACGCTGCTTTCAGTGGTGGGGTTGCAGCTTGTGTGCACAGACTGATCTACATTCAAACCCCTGAACTGGCAAACAGAGAGCTGTGTGGCTACAGCAGCATGAGGCTGCTTATCCAAAAGCTCACCAAGACCACACTGACCTCCAGGCAGCTTGTTATCAGGGACTCAAGGGAGCCGATTCAAAGCCGCACTCACACATGGGCTGCAACACTGATTTCCTTGGAAGTGCCTTCCACCAGGTTGCCTGTGTGGCTGCATGTGACTGCTCTTCCCTTTGTTTAGCCCACCTTCACCACATGCTTTCCTGATAATTCTCTCTGTCTGCTTGCACAGCCCTACCTGGCACATGGGGCTGCTTCTGTAATCTTAGCTTTGTAAATAATTCCAGCATCACGACACATACGTGCGACCAAAAAACATAAATTCTGCAACATTGAGAGCTGCAGCTTTGGGATGCACTAAGACATGATATGGAAGAAAAGAAAAGGGAGAGAACAGAAGGGAACAGTAAATCAGAAAGAGTTTATTTAGCATTTCATGGGGTCCAAAATCTCCCTCTGGCACAAGCTTGTATGACATTTAATAGAAAGGGAGAGATGTAACCCTTTGGTAAAATGAAATATCTGCTTAAGGACTATTCATAAGCAAAATCAAAACTCAGAAGGAAAAAAAAAAGGCTTCAGTTTAAAAACTTCAATGCTTCAGAGACTAATAAATGGCTGTCCATTTTGAATAGGTTCCAGTACTGACGTGTTGTCTCATCAGTAAATAAAGATGTTAACAGTTTACTTTTCTTGACAATTAACAAATTGTTTTTAAATATCAAGACCAAATGTTGGCATTCTCCATAAATCTCTGCGTCAAACAGGTGCCCACAAGATACACTTGCCAGACTTAAGTATATATGAAAGCCAAATATAAATACAGTTATCATGGTGCTTTCAGTACTTAAAGCCAAATTCGACACTGATGTAATATCTCTGAATTAAGTGTCCTCAGTGATGAAACTGGTGCTTCCTTTATAAACAGATCCCGTAACTCAAACACAATACTGCTTTTCTTTTCAGATATCATGGAAGCAAACACTTTTCACCATTCAAATATGTTAAGCAAAGTGGCTATGAAAGCATGATATCTGTTATGAAGGGAAAGACAAAGAGACCCTTTCCTAATATGAAAGGAAATGCCCTTCACATGCTTAAAAACTTCAGTTGTACTTAATCATTAGTTCTGAAAGATATTTTCTTAGTCTGTAAGTCAAATTTCTGGTGGATGCTTTCTCTGGGGCTAAAATTTAACTCAAAATGGAAAAAATACTTTGCAGCTGAAAAAAAATACATTTTAGAACAGTTAATAGTGTTCTCAGTGATGAATATCTAAGGAAAATTAGAAATGAAAGGGAGTTACTACACTTTTCCTAGAATCATAGAATCACTAAGGTGGGAAAAGAGCTTTCAGTCAAGCCCAGCTTTTGTGTGAATCCTACAACAAATTCTGCATTTAGTTCTGAGGTATCCAACTGTCCTCACAGGGCACGGCACAGCTCCTTAAAACAACAGCAGGTTACATCAGTTTGGTTGGGCACAATAAATCCATGGATGCTTCCCATGCATGCTCCTTCATCAGATCTGAAGGACCCGGGAAAGCGGGGGATGGTGGAGTGTGGATTAGGGAGAGTGAACAACACATTAGACCACCAGGGTGATTTATCCACATCCAGCTTGCAATTCCCCACCACTCCCATACCTCATCAGATCCAGGCAAAGAGGAGGCTGCAGGTCAATAAGTCAAACTCTGCTGGCATTCTTTCTTCCCTTTCCTATCATCCAGAAATGGGTCTGCTCATCCACCATGGTGGCAAAGATGAGATTCAGAGGTTTAAGAAAAATGAGGCATGCTGACACCACCAAAGTACCCATTGTGGCCAGCAGGCCCAGGGGGTTGATTCTGCCCCTCTACTCCACTCTGGTGAGATCCCACCTGGAGTGCTGCATACAGCTCTGGGGTCCTCAGCATGGGAAAGATGTGTTGGAGCGGGTCCAGAAGAGAGCCACAAAGCTAATCAGAGGGATGGAGCACCTCTCCTGTAAAGACAGACCGAGAGAGTTGGGGCTGCTCAGCCTGGAGAAGAGAAGCTCTAGGGAAACCTTAGGGCAGCTTCCCAGGACCTAAAGGGGCCTTACGAGGAAGATGGGACAGAGCTCTTAGCAGGGCCTGTTGCCACAGGACAATGGATAACGGTTTTAAAATATAAGAGGGTTGATTTGGTCTAGATATGAGAAAGAGGGTGGTGAGGCACTGGAACGGGTTGCCCAGAGAAGAGGTGGATGTCCCATCCCTGGAAACATTCAAGGTCAGGTGGGACAGGGGTCCGAGCAACCTGATCTAGTTGAAGATGTCCCTGCTGGCTGAAGTTGGAGGTTAAACCAGGTGACCTGTAAAGGCTCCTGCCAATCCAAACTATTCTGAGAGTCTATGATCTAATGGTAGATATTCATAGCCTGTACTCAGAGAAACCATAGAAAAGTTGTGGCTGGGGACAGTTCAGGAAGATTGTCTTTGCAGGTCACATATGTTGGGGACATCTCATCCTCCATGTAAGAAAAAAAACTGCATTCACTGTATCATGTATTACCCAAAGAGATCAAGTATTTTCTCTTTCACAGGTTTATTTTGCTTACTCCTACCTCTGTCTCCCTGTAGCACCCAGGTATTTCTTTCCCATTGCTGGTCTCTTAACCCTTTCCGGAAGCTACAAGCTGTTCCATTCCCCCCCTCCAGCTATCACTTAGTCAGCTTAAGTGATTCTATAATAGAATATATTAAAATTCTTATCTTTGGGCTGCCCTGATGTATCATCATACAACGGGATCTGTCACTATGTTTGAACATCCTTATTTAATATGTTAGGATGTTATCTGCAATGTGTCATATCGCTGTCCCTGGCTGTACCCTAATACATGAGGAAAAGCAGTGGGAAGAAAGCACCCGGGCTGAGCAGGAGTGGAGGAACAAATCCTGAAAAAGCACTGGGGCATTTGACAGTGTTCTCAAAAGGTGGTGTAAAATATTTTTCAGTAGAGTAACATTTCAACTCTACCGGTTCCTCTTTCTCTTCACTGTAGGAGGATTGAGACAATTTAATAGTAGTAGTATTTTTAAAAGTACTTTTTAAAGTAGTATTTGAAAAATTGTGTAATAGTCTTCAAAGTAGTGTATGAGTGAGCCATGTAGAAATATTCAGTGAAGGACTCAGAATCAGAACAGGAACTGGATATCCAGCAAAATTTCTCATGCAATTAGATGTTATTTGGCTATATTCTTGCTATTCCCTATTTTCTCTTTGCTGCAGAGTAAAACATGCAGTAATGAGTGTCAGCTATGGTGCTCTCACCCAGATGTGCGTAAAATGTAAACATGAAATGAATATATCTTAAAATGTTGGACCTTTTAAAACACTACCTCATATGTTAAATTGGGATAAAAACATCTGTCCAGGATGAAATCAATCAGTTACTTGTACTAAGAGAGTGAAGGAAAGACAGAAAAAGTTAATACTTTCACTAAGTATAGTGATTACCAAAGCATTACTGATCTGTTCTCTCTCAAATCAGTGCTCCAATATTTGCTAGGACAGTGGAACACATGAACACCCAGTGGCTGAGATCGCCAGGAAAATTGGGCTTTGTTTGTAGGTTTGATATATTCAGGTAATAGCAGAGACAAAATAAAGCATGTTCTGATAATTCAATTTACACTTAAATTAATCAAATACAGACATATTTACAACTTAAATTAATGAAATATTAATTGCCACAATTGATGTAATTTCATATGAATGTGAAGGGCCATTCAGCAAACGAGAGTTTTGGTTCCATGGATTTAAGAACCAAGCAAGATCTTGGAAACTCTCAGAGACGAGCCAAACAGCAACAGGAAATGCAAAGACTGGCTTTGACATGGCATCTGTCTGGTAAATATGGATGTCTGTGTGCTCCTTCATCTTGTCAAGGGAAAATAACTAGTTCGGAGTTCAGAGGTAGAGATGTGCATTGGCATAAACTTCAGTGCTTTTTGAAAAGCAGGGATAGAGACAAGAAAGCACTCTCCTCCACAAAGGAGGCAAGAAGGTCATTTTTCTGTGAAGAGAATTGCTTTTGTGGTGACTTCTGTCTGGAAAACAGTGCTCCCCTAGCCTGACACAATGCTCCTCTATAATCCCCAGGACTCTTCCATAAGAATTCAGCAGCACTGAAACTCATCCTCCTCTGTGTCATTTTTCACCACTGAATCTATTTGGAACCAGGGGGTCCAAGATACAAGATTGCCTCTCTTGGGAAGGATATTTAGAATGTATCTTGTCTAATGATCCTCGCCACCCTTTCTCTGGGATTGGAAAGGACTGACCTGTACCTCTGGAGCAGACCTTATTCACCAGCTTCGTAGTTCTTCTTACATCAAATCTCAGCCCTCTTCTTTCATCTTAGCCAGGTAAGGGAAGAATTATCAAGAAGGTTGCTTTAGACTCTAATTTAGAGCACTCTGAGTTCCTACTCTTCCTCCTTCCAAAATCTTTCAAGGATCGTTGAAAATGCCATTTTTTCTGTGCTCTGCTACTTCATACGCAAAGTATGATTTATAATTCGTGAATATGAGGACAAATAACTAGACTACCACGACTTCACAATCATATTGGTCATGATCACGGTCATTGGATCAGAGTTAATTTCTAAGCTAATACTTAAGTTTTACCTTGGTTCATCACATGTGGCAGCTTTGGCAGAAACCTTGTTTACATGCTCATCAACTATCAAGGCCAGGAAATTACTGTGGTGTTGGGATATATATGGCTTAGGACTCTACCTAATTGTCTATTTATAAGCAAGCTGTTTTCCCGTGCAGCTTCAAGCCACAGCTCATATAGACCAAATTATGGGATGTAGATTACATAAAGAAATCTATGCTATTAAAAAAAAAAAAGAAAAGAGTCTGAGTTTCTTCCCATTCTGGACAACTTCAGTGGTTCTTCTGATGAGCTCTTGTCTTCTCCTTCATTTCCAGAACTAGTCTCACATGCTCTAATGACTCACTATGGAACCATCAGCACTTTTACACAGAATTTTAATACCAGCCAACAAGCCAGTTCGAAAGAAGCATCCCACAATGCTGCTGTACCTTTTCTAGAACAAGCAGAAAGCATTTGTAACACTTGGCTACCACCTCTTCCGTCATCACTCGCTTCTCTGCCACATGGAGATTTGTGCAAATGGGGGCAGGAAGAACATGTTTGAAACTACAGCTCCATCCATATTCATCCAGAAGGCACATTTGTCTGCATACTGGATTTTTTGCTTTATTTTACTTTGCCAGCACTCTGTTAGATGTAGTTCTGATTATAACCTGACCACTGAGCTCCCCAAACTGAACTCTTGCACCGATTAAAAGTAAAGGCAGTGTGTTTATGAAAGCCAGCAAATCTGTGAGTCAAAAGAAGACACCTTACCAAAGGGTCAGAATTTGATATAAGGAAGAAAACATCCAAAAGCATGGAAGAAATGCTACTCCTTGGGTAAAGAGATTCTGTTGCTGATACAAATCAGAGATTAATAATTCATTTCTTTACAGACTTTCTACTCTTGACTCTAAGGAGGTAAAATAGTTTGAGAGCCCCACAAAGGCAGGGGAAAATATTATATATTTCCTACCTTCTGTACATTTTAAACCAATTGACCTCAGCAGGGTGGGAAGGCCTTCCAGGCTCAAGGCCGAAAACAACTTTGAACACTCAATACAAAATTTAATATCTATTAGCTGGGAGAGAAAGAAAAAAAAGGAGCTACCAAACTGATGCCTTGGTTCATATATCTCAATTTATAACAGCATCTTTGATCAAGGGATAGAGGAGAGGAAAGTTAACTCAGCTAAATTTTAAACTTTCCAACAGGGTTGCAATTTAATATCTTTTCCTACTGTATTACTTGTCCAGCATAAGCTGTTGCAGATGATAAAATATTTTACCCTGATTTTTTAAGGTGCTGTTCCTCTCTCAGGTTTCAACAGACAAGGAGACAATGAAGGGGTGCATTTCCTGCAGGAGGTTCCCTTTATATGTTGTCTGGTTATAGCTTCAGCTAATAACACATTTGTATCCCTTGCATAAAGCAGAATATTCAAGAATATTCAATAAAACAGTGTTTGAGAAGTTGGTTTTTCCCTTGACATGTCACTCAGGTAGGGTTTTGGGGAGTTAGCTGTTGAAGAAGATATGATACAGCTGAAATATTGGCATTCATTTTCTTATGCTAGCTAGTAATGTTGCTACTGAATTTCTTTTATTGAAGACTTAGTTTTTCTTTTACTGAAGTAGTTAAAACCCTAAACGCCTGTCCTGAAGTCTGGAGTTATATTCCAGCCAATAATATTTTGAATTTTTGTGAGTGAGCTTTTGCACAGCTCTGTGTGTTGAACAAGCACTTGCCTGTATTTTCGTTCTTTATGAAAAAAATCTAAGTCTTTATTCCATGTCTTTCACTCTGTGGCACTACCTACTTTCATATTTTAGCATTTGAAAAGCATTTATTTATCTTCACAAACTTGGCCAAGCTCTATTAGAAGTAAATCGTATTGGATTGATGGATCACAGAGAAATCAAGCAATATTCTAAAGTCGTATCTAACTCCACTCTTTAAAAAACAACATTATCAGCAATTAGATACTTTCTTATAATCTTCCCGTAGTCAAACAGACCTAGCAAATTACAAAATACTCCCCACAAATAACACCTTCACACCATAAGTTGATAGCTATGGATCATCTCATCACAGTCCTCTGTTGAAAGAGCTATAGGTGAAGCGCCTGTCTTATCTTTAAAGATCAAGCCTTATATTTATTTTTTTTTATAACACCAGCATTTACTTTAGATTCAGTCTATAAATCTCAGCAAAGGCTAATATTTACACATTTTTTTGTTTTTATTTTGCTTTTCTGAAATCACCACCGGCACCAAAGAGAGGAAAATGCCACCGTAATAAAAAAAAGTAATGAATCTGTTGAAAGCACATGGAAGTCATTTCTCAGAAGATCCTCACCATACATATAACCATAAATTCACCCACAGAAAAAGTATTGTCTCATAGTTTTATCCAAACCAAAAGACACCACCAGTTTGCAAACTGCAGTAGTTCCCTGCTACAGATATTGGTAATTCAGATTTGTTCTAGAAAGAAAATTAAGCAAAAAATTAAACATAAAAAATAAAATAAATGCAATCTAGGAGGAAAAATTTCCAAAATAGAAACCTATGCTATCAACCAAAGAATAACACATTGGTTTAACACAGAAATGACAGTGAAGCAAAATACTTCTGCTTCTTTATGATATGTAATTTTTGTAGGCAACACAGTAATTGGTTTGTCCATTAGCTTGATAGTAACATCAACTTATTTTCATTTAATACCTGTAATAGTTGTATATTTCTGCACAAATGTGTTGCTATGCAGTGGTTTACTGAAAAAAATAGCAAAAAAGGAAAAAAGCCGATTCCAATGTAACCATTCATATTTAAAACAACCTTTCCTTAGAGCTGCACAACCCTGCTCTTAGAGAAGGAACAAATCATAATCAATTTAGGTGTTTTCAAGAGCGAAGCTGTTAAAGAAGAGGTCAAAGGAGCACAGGCATATGTATATTTACGTTTACAGACTTGGGCTGATTGATGACTTGAACTACCCCTGGAACCAGGAAAAAAGGCAGAGGCTTCTGCTGTTTCATCATCTTGAGCTGCTTCAAGCAAATCAGGAAAGGATGAACTCCTAGCACCGAGCTCCACAACCTGCTCATTAACTGATGTGCCCTTCTCTGTGGTTTCTGCTACTCCTAGAGCAAGCCCATCGTGGGCAGTGTCCCACCAGCCCTAAGTTCCTTACAAAACCACCCCAACGTCTGGGAGAGTTTTATGTGAGAAATGCTGCAGAAGACCACTCCGTGGAGGAGCTGTTTGTTTTAACCCAGAGTTAAAACTTCAGTCTTTATGCAAGATTCTTTTCGGGCAAAGGTGTGACTGACTTTGCTACAGAAATACGACGCAACTTATCAAAATTCTTCCCTTCATGAGATGAAGGTTAGAAGCAGGCTCAAATAAGATGTTGCTCACTATAAATCTAAGGCCTTTAGATGCTACTGAATGGTAGAAAAACAAATCCATTGGTAGATTACATAGTAGAATAATGCTACGTCTACGTACCCGGGGAAGTGTTTGGGGTTAGCTTCCTTCTTATTTTTACATATTTGGGGGGTTGTTGTGCACATCAAGGTCATATCCCAGTTATTGAACTCACATCAAGGAAAAAAAAGAAGAATTCTGCTTTACCAGCTGCATCTGCTGGCAAGGACAAAAGATGTTCTGTGGCTGCATTTTGTAAAGAGCATAAGGAGCAAACCAGAGGGTGTTACAGCTGACGGCCACAGCCTAACAGCTGTACTGAAGACCAACAACCTGACCCTGCACAAAGCCTCTCCCAGCACAGCTGTGCTAGAAGAACTCACCTAAGGAGAGAGATTAGTCTGATCTTGCTATTAATTAGGTGCCTTTTCATAGTTTGTATTTTAATTTCAATGTATTTTAGCAAGACAGTGGTAAAAGGCCAAGCCCCCAAACAAATAAACAACCCAAAATGGATTTTAAAGGTCACTGTCCTTCCTCCCTACTTCTTTGCATTTTGATGCTTGGACTTTCTTCTTCATGTATTGATGCAGAAGAATGCTACAGGTCCCACAGCTTGGTAGGCCTCAATCACACTTGAAGATGAGCCACTGAGATGTCCAGGTCATCACTCAAGTTTTAAGTAGTCTTTTCCTTAAACAACACTTTAATATCCAGCTTCAAGTTAGGGGAGATTACTGAGTTGTAAGAGGGCAGAAATGCAGACAAGTATGCCAAATGTGTAAGACAAAGCTGGAAAATGCAGGTGTGTATTGAAGGAAGCACCCAGACAAGGAGGCTACTGAGGAAAACTGGATGCAGATGGAAACTATAACAGCTAAATGGATTAAAGGAGCAAATGAGGAAGACACTAGAAAAGATTTCATAAGAGATTTATTCTACAGGCAAAAACTGGAGAGATGAAAGCTCCTCTAGACCACGAAGAAGACTAGGAAAATGACAGGTAAGACTATGACAAAGAGAGAAGCTAAGGAAATTGCAGGCTATGAAAACATCAGAGGCTGAGTAGGAATTCTGAGACAATAGCAAAATAGAATTACGTGGAATAAGGGCTGTTGAATGGGAAATAAATAAAACAGAGAAGCGAACAAGGCTTCAAAAATTAAGGATGAAATTATGCCATAGAAGAAAAAAATGTAGAATATGGACTGAATAGGTTACATAATGCATAGATTCATGTCACAGTAGGTTGAGGGTGATAACAGAAGGAGACTATTATCTCAGGGGACTGCTGGATGATCCTTTCATGTTATTTTTTAGTCAAATCTCCTAGCTCAGCCTGGGGAATAGGCTGATCCAAAGGTGACCCTTGTTTGTGTCCGAGGGGACAGCTAAGATAGAAGAGGGGTGATTCAGTAGACAGACCCACTTTAAGAAAGAGGCTTATAGATTACATTAAACTAGAGAGGGCTTGACATGATTGCCTTAGCCTTTTCCTAGAGAGAAATCAGGTTTACTTTGGATTCGATCTCAGAGTTGGGTGCAAACATGCCCTTTCAGACAACCTTTCAAAGCAGGGCCACTCCCTTGCCCTGGATCAGCCTCCGGGCAGACCATGTTGTTTTCACCTTATCTTGGAAAAACTTTCCAGTTGGAGGCTGTCAGTAGGGACTCATGATGAATCCTGCAGAGCATGATGCAATCCAGGTCAGACATTGAGCTGAAAGGGTGCCAGAACAACAAAGTAACCATGAGGGAAAAAAAATCAAAAAACAAAACAAAACAACAACAAAACAAAACAACAACAAAACAAAACAAAACAAAA
>VYXC01005734.1:432128-462368 GCA_013397175.1 Platysteira castanea
CCAACAAAAACAACAAAAAACCCCAAACCAAACCAAACCAAACAACAACAAAAAAACACAAACAAAAAACCCCAAAACCAAAAAACACAACAACAACAAAACCCAAAACAAACAAAAAACCCCAAAACAACCAAAACCAACAACAACAACAAAAAACAAAACAAAAGCACAGTGAAAGAATTAATTGCATATTCTGGTTCACGTATCCTGGGACCAGACAGCAGCTTTTCACAATTGTCATCACCGTGTAACACAACCGCTGTCTTCTTAATCACAGTTCTACAGAAAGTGCCAGTAGATTAAGACAGCACAAATCTGCTACCAAATATTCCGCACAAGTAAATATGTGGTGTCCACTGTTTCTTTAAAGCCAAAGAGCAAATTTTAAAGGTGTCTGTATTGTCATCAGTGATGAACCACTACAGTGAGGGTCTAATTCCCATGAGCCTAAGCAGTAGCCAGTCTCCTGTTTTGTTTCCATTTACTTCAAAATTATGAAATTGATATTGGAAGAGAAGACCAGAAGAATTCCAGCCAGATTGTTGTAGAAACTCACGGAAGGAATTTTTGTTAATTGATACATTTACAAGAATCATGGAATAAGAATTATAAACAGATGAGTTTTTTTAAAAAAGCTTTTGAAAATGGATTTAGACTAGGAGGTCATTTAGGTGATAATCAGAACATAGACTCCAAAATTTCTGAACCTGGGAAGAGCAGATATAATTTTGAGACGAGGAGTCCATCTGTGGCTTTGATCATATTAGGGCTGTTTCTTTTTTTCTTTTTTTTTGTTTTTTTAACAAGAGGAAAATAATTTAGGAGCTGTGTTTCTGATGAAAAAAATTTACATCACTGTTTAGAGTCTCAGGCTCTTTATGTGAAAAAGCATGGAACCGTGCTGTAAGTTTGTGTTTCCAAGTAACCACTTAGTTGTAAAGACAACACTGAAAAGGAACTAATGAAATTCCAAGGTATTCTGGGATGGCTGCTTTATTCTGATCAGTGGTAGATTGCGCTATTGACCAAGTGTCAGACACAGAGCAGTGCAGTGATTGAATAAAAGAGGATACCTAATCGGAGCAGAGAACTTTGCCAGGACTAGCTCTGTTGCTTTTCCTGTGATACCAAAAGAAACCTTCCCTCATTTCCCTTTTCCTTCTCTTTGCCATCCACACCCTCACTCTCCTGTAGAGTGTGAATACATTTCCATTCACTCCCTCCTGTTTTTCCACTGCTGCCCCCAGATAAAATAAGGCAAAGTGCCTTAGCTGGAGACACTGATGAAATATTTGCAGACCAGATATTAATCTGTTATCTGTTCTTTAGGTGTGAGATGTGATGAGGATGACAGAGGATCCTGCTCTGCAGGCCTTAAGTAATTTGAGCTAAAGATATTTAGATCTGTCTTTGGACACTGAAAATCAGTTATTATGGGAGGGGAAGAGCCCTTGGGAAACCTACCTTGAACCATATTTCAAATGCCAGGGGACTTGCATGAAAATTGGGTAATGAATGAAATTCTGATTGCAGAAAAATCGCTCAGGGATGTGCCTGCTGTTGCATGCCACTGCTCTCTATGTAAACCCTAAATGCTTAATGATGTAAACTTTTGTACTGCAGATTTTGTAATGCATTCTCTCCTTCAAACTGCTTTTTCCTCTTGGGCAAGGCGGGTGTCGGTCGGAATACTAGTTTTGTCCACTGGAAAAAGATAAATAATTCAGCAGCTGCTGTGATGGTTTAATAGCACACAAGACCAGGTGTGAAGGAAGTAAACTTTCTCGCTGGGATGTCAGAGTTACCCTTGCAGAGAAGCAACAGTACGTCTGGAGCTAAGCTGTTGCCAAGTCTTAAGTAATATATTAACTTCCTGAGAAGAGATGTCTTTGTCATTCCATCTAGAATTTATTACGCCGTTCTTTAACAGGATTGAGTTCCAGTGGAAGGAATTTCTTTCTTACCAAAGACAGAAAGACTGGACTCCACACTTCTTCAACCCGTTTGGGACTGTCATACTATGATGAGCAACACAGCTTAAACCAGAGCCTCAAGATCCATCTGGGGCATCGCCTTTGTGCGAGGGTTTTTACAATGTAGATATTGAGGGCTCCGTTAACATTCCCATCATGAATGTCCAGGTTCCTACAGCTCAATATCAGCCACCTCAGCACTGGCCCTACAGAGCTTTCCATCCACGCAGAGCTGAGCCACCTCTGGCAGGCTGGGTGACACCTGCTCAGCTTTTCAGCTGCAGACCATTTGAAAGACAAAACATGCTCCCATTTTGCTCTCTTGTTTTAGGATGCATTATCAGAGGTGTGGAGATGGAGAAGTGCAGGATGGGAAGGGCAAAATTTGAAATTGGAGCCCCTCAGAGGAAATACATGAAGAATTAAAAAAATGTAGAAGGAAAAGGGGACAGTTTTCCATATTGGCAAAGGGCACAGAACCCAGATGGGGCAGCATCACAACTTCTACTGATCACTATATGGTATTAAATTAATCTGTTCCCTAAACTAAACCATTAACAGCTGAATGTTTGATTAAGAAGAATTCCATGTTCCTTCCTTTATTTTTCTGTATGAAGGAAAAGACATTTTATGAGAAGAAACCCATCCTCATTTTTTAGGCAGTTCTAGATTTCATATTCAAACGCATAATGGAGACTTATTTTCCAAATAAAACAGTATTTTCTTCCAAGCCTTTTTCACTGACCAGGCACAGAATAAGTTGAGTTGTGGGCTTTTTGTTTGTTTCGTTTTGTTTTGATGAATAAATATATGATCCCTCTTTTACAGACTGAAAAACTGTATAAAATTGAAGCCATCTGCCTCAGACAATGACAGGAAAGTTGGCGAGAGAACGATACCTGTTGCTCAAATCTGTTGCTAAATTGCTAGTCCACAGCAATTTACTCTGTATGCCAGCAATTTTATTTTCCAGTATATCTTTTTATCCAGCACCCAGAGTAAAAAGCTTGTGATCATTTCAATGGCACACTGACCCTGGAATGGCAATAAATACCTGTGACAAAAGCGAAATATTTGATTTCTTTAATTCAGGGAATAAAAATACAACTAATATGATTAGGAAACACTGAGCTTTAGGAAAGGCAGTTCAATGAGGATAATTCCAGTTCCTACATCCTTTATTTCCCACCTCTACTTGAGACACAGGCATGGAAGCAGTAGATTTCTTTATGCTGTCACTAGCAGATGAATTAAGGTGAATCATAAGAAAAAAACAGGTACGCATTTACCTGAACTTCTAAAAAAGATCAGATTCACTGCATTATTACTCACTGTCTGTTCACTTTGAGGATATATGAGCAAGTGAATTCCCATGGCAAGAATGTCACCAAAAGCAAGCTTTAAATGAGAATTGAGACAGTTAAGAAAAGTAAGGATCCGGAGTATTGAGTGCCAGTACTTAGAGCTGACAGATAACTGTAATCTAACATTAGCACAACCACAATCAGTGAACCAGAATTTTTCTTCTACATTATTTTTTTCCATTTGATTACATGACAAGTATTCATTTTCATGTCTGTGCCAGATCTGTGCAGAATTAACCCCATGTTTCAGTGTAATGTTGTTTTATTTGATTTTTGTTATTGCATATGTTATCCCTTAAGTATTGTTAGTGTATGTTATGGGAACAGCCCCTTAAGTATTTCTAAATACAACATATCAGCTTACCCTCCTGGGAAGCCAAATATACCTGTGAATGTAGAGAAAACAGTGGATGATGAGACTTGTAAATGTGGCAAAGATTGCAATGTTGCTACTCCTCGTGTCTCCTAACCTGGGTGGATACAGGGATTTTTATTCTAAACAGCAGCTTCAGTAACTCTACATCCAGCTGAAATAAAATTTACCATATGTTTGGTTTTGGTTATATTCATGGACTTTGGCCAGGAACGTCCACAAAAATAATTTATTTCTTCCACTAGTGCTGAGGAGTATCATAGCATTGGAGGATCACAGAACAGTTTGGGTTAGAAAAGACCTTAAAACTCATCTTGTTCCAACCCCCTGCCATGGGCAGGGACACCTTCCACCTAACCAGGTTGCTCAGGGCCCCATCCAGCCTGGCCTTGGACATTTCCAGGGATGGGACGTCCACAGCTTCTCTGGGCAACCTGTGCCAGGGCCTCACCAGCCTCACAGTGAAGAATTTCTTCCTAATATCAAATCTAAACCTGCCCTCTTCCAGTTTGAAGCCATTCCCCCTTGCCCTGCTATTACACAACCTTGTCAGTAGTCTCTTTCCATCTTTCTTGCAGGCTCCTTTCAGGTACTGGAAAGGAATTAGGTCATCCCAAAGACAATATCTCTGTGTATATGAAAACAGTAAATGTAAACCTAATTTCTGGTTTGTTTTTAAAATGTAATAACCTTTATTTAACCCTCAGGAATGTCATCCACTGTGAGCCTCTATCAGAAATTAATTGTCTGATTTCACTGGGGATGTGAGTGGTTCAAGCAATTTATTTTTCATTCCAAGACAGGGCAACAAGTAAACTAACATGTAAATATATATGTTGTATATATGCATTTGTACATTATCCCAGAAAACAAGAAAGAAGATTGAGAAATATAATGGTTCCAGAAAAAGTTGAATGACAAAACTCAGGTATTTTTTTCATGACAACTTTCAGAGGCATTGCACTAAAAGCAGGGGGGTTTTGAGGAAAAAAAGAAAAAAACAGGCAAGAAAAGCTATATCTCAGAAGCGAGCCTTTAATTAGGTACGTAGGGGAAGAGGTTGAATATCAATTTAAGCTTTAATGTGTCCCTCTACCAAAGAGTAACCAACCTCTTTGTGTGGGTGCTCAAGGACAAACATCTAATTCCTGCTGGTGTCAAGGACAGGCAAAAATCTCAACATCTCTCTCCAGTGAGTGTTTTCTCCACAGACACAAGCATCGCCAGGTCCAAGGGAGTGACTCCACGTGTCACAGGCTGCCTAGTGGGCTGATGCCAACAACCCTTTCCCCACTATCAGCACTGGCCTTACAACCCCGAGCAAGCCTCTCGGCGTGCACCTGCCTCAGTTTCCCCACCTTGGGAGCAGTGGCAATATTTATTGTATCAGAGCAGTAACACCAGGCTGCTGTCACGTTGATAAGTGGCTCAGAGATCCCTGAATAGATGCTGACTCGGCATAAAAGCCTGTATTTACAAATGAAGATGTATTCCATTGTTATGAATATTGTGTATTACAGGCTGCTTGCATTATCAATTTAACGTGCACGAAGATTCAATCAAAGCTGTTTAAGACCTTGAAAAAGACGCCGCTCTGTGTACATTCTGATAGGCCAAGTGTTGATTCAGCCTGCACGCACGCACAAATAATATCTGGAGTCATTAGGGTCTAGCTTTTTTAAAAAGCAGTTTTCAAACTTTGAAAAACCCTTTCTATGTGTGATCTGTGAGTTGCCTTCTACATTCGGAGCTGATAAAATGCAGGAATGTTCACATTCATGAGACAATAGCTCTGACTGAATGCTGTAAAATGAAATAGTCTCTTTCAGTTTTTCCTTTCAAAAGGAAAATTGCATAAATAATACATTTGGGCCTTGCAATACAAAACAAGCACAATAGCTACTTTACAGCTTTCATCAAAATGAAGGCCATCTTTTTCATTTATATTATGAAACTGGTAATACAATATCATCATCTCCGATTGGCTGAAATCACCTAGACGGTGAGCTCTCCTTTCCAGATAATGCCACTCACTCCCTATGTCAATGGAATGTGTAATGGTGGGACATATAAGACAAATTTTTTGTCAGTGGTTAGCAATGAAGCTTAAAAAAAGTAATAACGGAGATTTATTGAGGAATAAGCAAAGCTTCCCTGTGAAAAAGAGTAAGACAATATCTGAAAAGTTTCTGTATTCCCTGTCAATATTTTGCTTTCACATTTGTGTTCCTTTGCATTCTTAATATGTTCTTTTCCAAAGGGGAGAGAATATGTAATGATGGGAAGGGTAGCTGACTTTCAGAAGGACTCTGTGATAAAAGGTGTGTCCTCAATTTCCTGGTTAACATTAGGTAGATGTCACTCCACCAGACAAAAAAACAACCCAAAAAAACATTTAGGAGGTGTCACAGAAGGGCAGGTGGCACAGCTGGAGTAGTTTGTGCTCCATTCCCACCACCATCCGGAGGGCTGCTTCAGCTGCTCCCCACTCTCAGCTAAAGCCCCTTCTTTGACAGCTGTCTTTGCCTTCCCCACTCCCTCTGTTCTTGCCTTTCATTTATTGACCTCAATCTTGGACTAAACCTGACACTGAAGCAAACATGGAGCATGACTAATCACACAAATCCATCCACAGTCGTCCTCGGGGAATTCTCAAGCCCTCGGAGCTGCAGCTATTTTGCATTTCCCTAGCTCTTTCCTGCATCACGAGAGAATATGACATCATGTCTGGGTAAGGAATGAGATTTTCTTTCATATGATCATTGCCCTACCCTTCATTTCCTCTCTCCGTTGTAGTGGCATTCTTTATTTCTCAGATGTATTCACAAATTACGCATCCTGAGCTGATTTTTCTCCCTCATGGTGACCTTTCAGAGTAGGATATGCACCCAGAATGAAAACCAAAGCAGAAACATACCAACATTTTAGATGTCAGCTGAGACAGACGCTTGGTAGAGCCACCTCTTAGACTGCAGAGAACATGTTGGTATTTTCTGACAAGCTTAATTCCCATCCACTCCTGCCCACGAGGCATCCCACTGGAAACAGGAGTAAACTAATTGCTAAATGTGCTGGCTTTAACGTGCATCAGATAGAAAGAACATTTCATCAACCTCTCCCAGACAGTTCTCTACGGAAGCTACACATCTAAATGTTATGGAAGTACCAAAACCAGCTCGGAATGAGCAATATTTTGTTCTTGGCACGGACAGATGTTTCAGTCCATCTTGCTCTATGTTTGCTAGGTCTCCCTAAGTCAGATTGGCATATGCAGAGCTGCCTTTGGGAGTTCCTGGGTTTTGTCCAAGGTCTTTGACTACACTTCATCAAGACCTTGAAAGGATTCACTGCATTAAGGCATCCCACTGGTCTATTTAGAGACCAGCACGACGTGCTAAGTTAAAAACAAGACCTATCTGACCTATGTGACACAGCAATTCCTTGAGAATAATTTCTCCATTACTGTGCCTTGACTTTTCCCGTTGTAAAATGAAATTTAGCTGCTCTGTGAGTGTTCTGAGCATGACTTGCCATTTTTATTGATGGCATTATGCCAGATATTGTTTAACTAAACCCCAGTTGTGTTTGAGGTGGGAGAGTGTGCTACTAAACTTCCATGGTTAGTGCAAACCCTACCGAGGGCTCCGTTTCTTCTGCACTTAATCACTCTCTCATTGATTTACAATTCTATTTTCTGCAAGGACAGACTTCCCTTGTTCTGTTTATTGAATTCAACAGTATGGGTTCATAATCCTTCTCCTTTCTCATTTTAACATTAGAGAGAGAGAAAGCTTCTCACTTTCAAGCTGGGAGCTTTCAGTTCCATTGCTAAATGCAGCTGGAACAAAAATTCCTACTTTAACATTTTTAATTGTATTTTCCCCATCAGATAAACATGCCCAAACCTTCCATGCAGACACTAAATTCAGGCATTCTAAATCCACATCTGGAAACTGAACATTGACACATATCTTCTGGGCAAAGCTGCAGCTATTAGATGTTATTTGAATGCCAAGGTCAACCATTAAAATTATTCCCTCTTCCACATCATTATAATATTGTACTACAAATGTCATCAGGATTGTGACATGGATTGTAAGACTATAACATTAATTTTCAGCTGGTTTGCAATTATATTTCTTTCACTGTGGAAGTGTTAGCTCTGATTTGATAAAGAATAATGCTGTGTCAGTACCTGGGAAGGAGAATTGCAGAGGAAAGTTCCCAGGTTACTGAGAATTCACCAGGAGAACTACGTCCCTTGAAAAAATCATCTTGGCCCAGGTCAAGTACCAACATGTGTCTGCTGAGGTGTACAACTGAAGCATACATGATCAAATAGCCCCTGGACCACTCCACAAAAGGTACTTCCAGCACATTTCTGGTTCTGTAGATATTTCTCCTCCATCTCACTGGACACAGCACTCCTCGCTCTTCTTGTACCAACCTCCAGCACAGTGCTGAGGTGGAATGTTCTGGTTCCCTTTGCTCTCACGTTTTCTCTGGGCTCTGCAGCTGCAAATCCTGTCCAGATGTGGGGGCCACAGCACAAACACGGGCATTTCACAGTCACAGAGCTTTAGGCACTTTTGCTCATCCAAAAGCTCTTTCAAGGTTCACTCTTAGCAAGAGCCTTACAGTAAGGTGCCAGCAAAGAGGGAGTTGACTGGGAGTAGTCAATGCCCTTGAGGGATAAAAAGCAGAGGTCTTTGAAGACTTGTTTTCAACAGTATCCAAGCACAAGAGGCTTATTTCTTGTTAGATGTGGACCTGCCCATTCTGCTTGATGTCAAACAAGAACCCTTTTTTCTTTAACTCTATACTTATAAGTATAGAAACATGTGATGACTATGTCTCTGTTGAGGAAAAGACAAGAGGACTCCTTGATTCAAGAAGCAACCTTGAGAGGAAGTACAGTGTGGAGGGGGAATACTTCATGCCCAGGGAAAGGAAGGGCTTTTTCAATCAGCTGCACAAGCAGCCGTGTGAAAACCTCTTCTTTCTCAAGCAGGAGGGGCAAGAAATGTTTTCTTGTTTACAGGACCCATAGCACTGTTACCACTCCCAGGTTTCTCCCTGCTAGTGCTAACTCTGCAAAGGGAAACTGCAAGGCAATAGTAAAATGCACATCCTACTTTTGTACCCTATGAGTTCCTTGGGGTTTTGATTGCATCCTCTACTACTACTTTTTTTACATCCTACTACTGCTGTTACTCACTCACCACTTCCTAATCATGAAAATGATGATAACATTAACAGCAATTAACCAGCTCTCCTCTAAAAATACACTGTTTGATTGTGTAACAGCTAGGAGATGCGAAGACAAATAACTTAATTACTCTACACTTGATCTTTTCATACCTCAGCGCCATCCTTTCCTGAGGGAGAGGCCAGAGCTCAAGGAGTGAGGAGGAAATATGTTACAAAAAATTCTCAGTGTTAGCCTATGAAAATCCTGGTGAGTGGGTATTAATAGCAAGCAGTCAGCTCACGGAAAAGACGAATTGTGTCTCAGCAGAACAAAACCGTATGCATGTGGAAAAACAGTACCCCCTGAAAAGCACAATAAATTGTACTATGAACCCTACAGCCTTTAAACAAGCCCGTAACATAATAAATCTTTTGTTGCTCCTTGCACCAAACGTTTTCAACCCTTCTGTTGTTTCACGCAGTCAAAGGTACTATCTAAACAGCACTTTAGAGTACAGGTTACCAGCAAGTGAGGTCCAGGCACATCTCAGCCTCAAAGTACAAGCCAAGGATTGTCCCAGATCTCTGCTTGTACAACTGTCTTTGGAAAAAAAAAAAAAGCCACGAAGCACTGAAGGGGCAAGGAGAATGTAACTGTAACCCAGAGTCAGGGAAAAGGGAGAGAAGGAGTTGACAGGGACCCCAGAGAGCAGGCAGTGGTTCCTGGAGGCACTTGGGTAGTGGTTAGGTGACCAAGAGGTGATGCAACAGCAGATGTTCAGGGAGAAGCCAAAAGGTGAGAGGGATACAATGCAAGTGAGACTTGACATCAAAAGGTGCAAACCACTGACCTAACACAGAACTGTCTTCCAGAAATTCTCAGTCTCTTTGGTGGACTTAGGATTTGCAGCTTTCTTCAACTTTTTAATTCCAAATATTCAAGTTTCTTGTTTAACAACAAGCAAACCAGACAAATCCTCATCTAACAAGATTAAAGCCCCTTGTCCTTAAACACCACTCTAAGCCAGTCTTCAGAGGACAAAACCTGTTGCTTCTATTAAAAGTATGGGAGGCATTATGCTTTCCCCTTAAGCTCAGTTATTTGGTTCATTCATTCGGCTTAGACACTTCCCTCTCCTATCGGTAAAGACATTTAAAGACTTCCTATAGCCTTATGAATAGCCTTGACTGCTTACCTGTCTGCTCTCTGTCTTAGCCTGCTTGGTAAACCTGAGTGTCCAGCAGGTTAGACTCCCACCTAAGAGGAGCTTTATTCACTTCTGCTGCTAGAGGTGCAGATACCAAAGACCTCAGAGCAACAGGTACATCTCAGGGCCCAGAGGTGAGAGGGAAGGCATCCAATCCTTCCAAACCCCTCATCTTCTGCCAGACAGAACAAAGCGATTGCAATCTATCCCGCAGTCCCTGCACCTTTATTTGTCCAGCTGCTCAAAGGTGACAAAGGGTAAGCCTCTGGACAAATGCCTTCAATGCAGACATCATTCGTTTCTTCTCAAAGAGCTACTGGGGGTGTCCATTAAGTGTCCATCCCTATTTCTGCAATCTATGAGTCCTTCAAGCTAAGATACTTGTTCTCAAAGCCTCAGAGAATTTAGAGATACACAGAATATTCTGACTGAATTTTGTACCTCCTCATCTCTGCTCTACACTCCCATAAAGTGGCTTTTGACTGTAAACACGTTCTTAGCTCGTGTATTTTCTAGCGTTTATTTTTTAATACCTAAAATACACATAAATTCACATTGTATTAGAACTGTGTTTGCTGGACAGAGAGATCATTATTACCCATACTAATGATCATATCACACAAATCCGGGTGCCCAGGAAATCTCTGGAGCCAGGACCCAGAAACTAGTTCAGAGCAGGAGTCCAAACCTGGTGCTCACCCTTTGGTGGATCCCCCAGGGTTCCATGACTCCAAAAGGTGTCCAGAGAGAACAATCATTTGGAAAACTAACACAAGCAAAAGCAACTACTGGCAATTAATCTGCTGTCAAAACTCTGATATCAAACATCACCCATCTCATTTCACAAAGCAACAGTAACCCCTGGACTACCTGTACCAGCTTCACCCAGGTAGCCACAGGTTCACCCCTGTTTTCATCTAAGTCTGTAGGTCAGACAGCAACGATGAGAGACAGATAAAGACACAGGTAAATAGTTGCCATTGTGAGCTATCTGAAACCAAATTGGGCTAAATTTCTTGGAGACTCTATATGTGGTTAGTGTGTGAGCCATAACATGAAGCTTTTTTTTTGTTGGCCTTTGCTCTCATAATCTTCTAGACACTTTAGAGATGTCTGTCACCATGTTAAAGGTAAAAAACCTCTCCCATTCAAGCAAATGCCCATACTGGACATGTGCTATCATAACACATCAAGCAGAAGACCATGAAAATGGTAGGGAGGTGCCCATAAATACAAGATTTTAGGAAAAAAAGAAGATAGGGGGCATTTACTACTGGAAAGGGACAGTATATATTTTCATTTCCTCAGTTATGTGGTGTTTAAATCAGACAGAACATCTCTCCACTTATTCCAAACTAATTCTGAAAATACTATATATTCTCTATTTACTTTCCTGTCTTTGCTGTGGGTGGCTGAAAGTGGTTCACTGACACTTCCAGGTGAAACCACGTAGCCATTTGGCTGCAATGTTTTTGCATAAAACCCACCTCATTTTCTGTTTGGGGATCAGTACATCAGCCATCTCCAGCACCAGCTCACAGAAAAGACTGGAGAGCAACTCTTACATCAAAAGCTAAGTATGAAAAAAATTAACAAGCAAGAAATTAAATCATTAAAACTCATCAGTATTTTGTCCAAAATATTTCATCATAATACTTCACTCTATCTTGCTGCTCTAGACCGCAAAGCACGTTGCACAGGATGATAAATTACATTATCTTCATTTTACAGATGGGAAACTGAGGCATAGGAAAGCAAATAGACTTTCTCAATGAATTGATAATATGAAACTTATTTTCCAACACTCAGTCTGGCAGTCTATTCAGGAGACTATCCTGTCTTTAATTCCTATTTGAAAAGGGTGAAAGAAATAAATGTGCTGTTATGTTAGCTTTTGCAAATCCATTTTCCCTTAGCGCCAAGACAAAAAAAAAAAAAAGCAAGAGTCAAATGCTTAAAATAGTTAAAAATATTAAAGCACACAATAAGACTATTTAGGTGCATTTACAGCTGGCAGGAGACTCTGACATCCTATTTTTATTTTATATTTTTTATAGCTAAAGATTTCATTGTACTATCTGAAAATCATGGTAGTTTGCCGACAAGCTTGCAGCTTCAAGTGTTCATTTTCAAGCCAACTGTATTTGAAAACAATGTTTGGCACTGAAAATAAGCAGAGATATAAGAAAAATATTAAAATCGCTATGGGAGTGACAGGAAAAAATGGAGTGAGACAGATTCCTCCAGCCTGATCCTTTATGATTCTTTTCTAGTTATTGAGTATATAAATTTCAATCCCCTAGTACAGCTGAGGGGGGAGAAAAATACATGATTATCATATCACTCAAAGCTGCACAACTTTAAAATCAGCTCCAATATAAATTCACTCCCTATAAAATGACTTTTAATATTCTTTTCCTTAACATAAGTATTAAATTTTGTATGATTAAAAATTTATTTACTCTCTCTCCCTTAATTTAGATTTTTATTTGTTATCATTGCCATTCCCATCTGATCTCAACAAAATCTCTCTGTACATCATAGCAAGAGCGATCCACTACCTGTGACACATCACTGGGCTTTCAAAGCTAAGCCTTAAAGCAAATTAAAAGTGACCACTCCAACCTGGTGGCTCAGACAACGTGCATTATGCTGCTGTTTCACAAAGGGAGAAAGGGGAGAAGACAAGGGAAGCAAGAATCCTTTTCCTGGGTCAGGAAAGCATATGTAAAAGAGCTACATGTGTACAGCCACAGCCTGTTACCTAATTTACATTGTGACCCACTGGAATTTTGTCATATTAACTCACCCTCTTCTTTTATAACTCACCAGGTCTGAATGTGTCCCAAGAAAAGTAAATAAATCAAAATAAAATAAAGCGAACTTCATGCAAAATTATGTTCGCTCAGAACATCACACCTGAATACTCTTCTCTCCATGACAAGGTAGCTCAGCCTGTGCCTGTACCAATTACAAAAATTAAAAAAAAAACCAAAACCCTAACAACCTAAAAACTGCTTTGATCTATGATAAAATATGGTCAAGTAAATGCTGGCAGGAACATGGCTGCAACCACCAGTTAACCAATATCCTTTACTGTCCATGACAGTTGTTTCATGAAATGACTTGGGTTTTGTCAGTACTTGTATCTTTCCCAGCTGTTCACCCTTAACTTCAATTTTTTGTGCACGTTTTTCAGTGGAATATAAGGCACTAGAAGGAGTAAATCATTATTTTAATATGAGAGACGTTCACTCAAAAGGTGTGTAAATCAGATGGTTTCATTGTTGTGAGCTTCCTGCTCTCCGGGCCCTACCCACACCCACCCTGGCACACTACAACACCTATTGCAAATTACGTATTTTTCAGAAAAAATGTAAGAAAGGTCATATAAGACTATATCCTTCTGATCCAGTACTATCCCATGCCCTCCAGTCTTTCAAGCAGAGGAAACCATGATATTTCCCAGATCAAGCATCCCAGCTCCCACTTCCCACACACATGTTATTTCCACAGTACGTGCGTGGATGGTGTGGACTCTCTTTCCAAGGATTGGCCTAATAGAATTTTGGATACACATAAGCTTTTACTGTCTGCCACACACCGCAGTAATTTTGATCAAACTTTTTCAGCTGTGAAAAAGTGCCCATAAAAATCGTTGGCTATAAAAATTCACCCAGGTGAGTTCCAGCTTCCATCAGCCTAACCTGGAGGGACCAGCGTGGCTGGCTGACATATCACTGGCCTTCTGCTCCCTTTCGTGGCTTACCATGAAAGATTTAAACGTGCTCAATAGAAAAGTCAGATTCTGAAATACTAAACTCCCACTCTAAATGGAATAGCTTTCCCTGCACACCAGGGAAGAGGTCCACATTAAAAAGAGCCAACGGTGCCTCTCCTGGAACAGCAGCACACTCGAGACCCAATAAAGGCCATCAAGAAAAGCCCAATTTGAAGTCAATGTCCATATTTTCACCTTAATATAAGCTGATTTTGGCTTACTGTCTCTATGTACAAGTAATATCAGATTTGTCATGGAGTCTTTATAGAAGATATATTTTAAGCCCTCTAAACTGCATGAAAAACCCAAGGATTATTTTTAAGAGCTATGCTCTTTTTCTTTCACTGATCACCGTTAGAGCAAATCATAAAGGCTGAACCATTCTTGCTAGCTTTATTGTTTGCATATATTTTGAATAAAACTTATATTCTATTTAAAAACACTTTGATGTTACTTTTCATACATCTTATTCCTTTATAAGAATGTTATAAGAAATTACTTTGAGAAATGCTTACACGAATGTGCAATATCAACACTGCTTTAGTGTGTGAAGAATGCTCCTGAAGAAGGTGCAAAAGACCAATTCCCCTCCAGCCCTTGAAATGTGGTTGAAATATTAACTGAATATTCTTAGCTGATAATTAGTCCGATTGTTTCCGAGTCCCAGTGTTTGTCTGCATGCAATCCAATAGAAGATGCTTTTATTTCATGGTCCTTAGGTTTAGACCAATGAAGTGCACAGGCCCTTTTGAGGAAGATATGCACAATTTTAGGTATGACACGGCTAGATAATAATCCACTCCCACTGTTCAAGAATCCATAGGTTATTCAGGCCACACCATATGCTCTTTATATTCAACAAATAATACACACTCTATGTATGAGCCTGGAAAAGAGGAGGCTTTGGATTGACCAGGTTGCAGCTTTCCAGTACCTGAAAGGAACCTAGAAGAACGATGGGAAAGACTTTTCACAGGATCATGTAGTCACAGGACAAGAGGAAATGGCTACAAACTGAAAGAGTGTAGGTTCAGATTAGATATTAGGGAAAATTTCTTTACTGTGCTACCTTGGACAGTGGTCGAATGTCATAAATTACATTGCAAAGATACAAGAAATAATATTCCAAAGACAGTGTTCTCCCCAGCTTCAAACTGGGGCTGGGAGGGGAGTGTGGGGAATTCAAGCCTAAGAAAACTGTGTCATGAGGGGCTGTAGGAAAGAATCAGTGCCATTGTGATGAAACACCAAATGAATGTGGTGACCTTAAAACGCCCTTGGAGAGGGCCAAGAGCAAAGCAACTTCTCTAGGAAGGAACAACACATTGAGCTAGAGGATTTGAGACTACACTGGATGGGATATGAAGGGACTAAGGCTAAAACTACTGTTAAATTTCTGCATGTCTACACACAGACCCCAAAAAGGTGGGTGCAGTCAGCTGCTGGATGACAGCCATCACCAGGAGCCTAAAGACAAGATGTTGTACATGTCATGACTGCACATGACACTCAGTGCCACAGCCTGGTTGACATGGTGGTGCTTGATCATAGCTAAAGGTGTAAAAGGAGGTATTTTCATTATAAATTTAAAAATTACAATATAATAGCAAAACAGGTTGAGTTCAGGAATTTTAAAAATAATTACGGTGTGATATTAAATATTTCGTTCTCTTACCAGTGTAGGGTAGGACGACAGGTAGGAGATGAAATTTTAAAGTTCAGTCTATCTGTCTACCTACAGCAACTATCTCAGCATTTACACCACGGTCATCACTGCTTTATCCGAGGAGCTATGAGAGCAGTTGTGAACTGGGGAGTTAAAAGAAAAGACCTCTTTTTATCTCAAAGGTCATGTGGATGCTATAAAAAATACAGATCTGCAGTTCTATAAAATCTTGCGGGTTAAAAGGTACATCTATTAAAACAAAACACGTGTGTGGATTCGTGTTTCCCTGCTCCAGCCCTGCTGCAGGGACACAGCTGAGCTGTGCTAGAGAATGGGGGTCCCGTTACTGGGGAGGAAGCAGCAAAATCTTTAGGATGTGGGAGGTGACATTCAGGACACCCATTTATTCATTTCAGTTTCTACTATCCATGCTGCTCTGCCAGTTCTGTTTAAGGTAGGCAAATAATCAAGAACGTCTTGTCAGGGAAAGCTCATCCATCTCTTGTCCTTAACGGGACACCCAGAGAAGTTCAGGCAGCAGTAGTTCCCTGTCTCATGACAAATAATCCAGGGTCTCCTCCACCTCACCCACACCCTTGTTCCAGCAATAGGCTGTTGCACGTGATGTGGGACAGCCTTGAGAAATTTCTCCTTTGAGAGGCATTCAAACTCTCCCTGCTCTCAAAAAAATGGGAAGGGTGCTTCTATCTCCTCCTGTCTTTCACGGATCTGGTCAAATGCAGAAGGGAAAAGCAAGGGGAAGGTAAGAGAGTATTTTTTTAATGCAAATATTACCCTCCTCTTTTACAATCTTTAGCAAATAGGCTTGACACTCAATAACCCAATTAGGTAAATGGAAATTTTTACTCAATTTATGGCTGTATATTCAAGCACAGTGAGGAAGAAAGTGACAATGCAAATGGAGAATATATCAAGGAGATTTTGTTCCCTCTATTAAAAGGTTTACAACTCCCTAACACAGACATCATGAAAAACCTTAATTTAATCTGCCCCAATTATTAAAAAGTATCTGCAAAGAAATTTATTTGATACCAAGAACTTATGAAGAGAAATGAGTTTCCAGAAATACTAAGATCCCCTACTCTCACTGATTTCAGTCAAGCCTTAGAAGTTCTTGATATGGGAAAACAAAATGTCCACACACAGGGAAAAAAAATAAAAAGCACTCTTGTGTTATGACATTAAATTCTAGGTCTAATGTTGTGCTGGGAATAGTTATTTACACTGCTGGCAAATTTCATATTGGAAATCCTAGTCCACTGAGAATACTCTCCCCAACACTCCTTGCCCCCCCTGCCAAAAAACCCCTAAAACACTATAATTTTAAAATTCTTCTGTTTTTTTATACGTGTGAAGTTTCATTAATTGTATTCATAAATAGCTACATATATGTAGAGGTACAGGTGTGTGTATAGAAATCTACGGCTCTATATCACATATGATGAAGTGGAACTTCACATGCAGACACAAACCTTGTACTGTTGAGGCATTTGTGTTTATCTGAGTCCACTTCCTGTTGGTAACAAAAGTAAAATCTCAGACCACTTATTTGTCTGTTTAACTGTGGATTTAAGTTCCCTACTTCTCATACTCAGACACTGTTTCCCAGATCAGGTAGCTGAGTCACAGAACCAAATAATTCTCAAAGATCAGGAAAGCAATATAAACTCCTGGTAATATCACAAGACAGGTTAAACATACATGATAGATTACAGTGACATACCCAAATACTGGGTTATGCAATAATACTTTTGGTAGCTAGGCAACTTTTAAAAATCCTTCTAGTTAATTAATTCAAAGTCACAGAGACTTACATCTCTAAGTAACTTAACTACTTCTGAAATGTTTCCTAGCCTAACCTGTCAAAATGCATGCCATGATAAACTTGAGCCAGTTTAAATCCTGAGGTATCTTTCTGATGTTTAAACAGCTGACTGTTTCACTGCTAC
This sequence comes from Platysteira castanea, assembly GCA_013397175.1. Lineage (NCBI taxonomy): Eukaryota > Metazoa > Chordata > Aves > Passeriformes > Platysteira > Platysteira castanea. Next base: position 449,654 of record VYXC01005734.1, read on the forward strand.
CTTTTTTAATTAAACTGTACACTCTGAAAATAGCATTGTGACAAAACATGCTAATTGCTGATGTTTGAGTGACCTCCCGAGACTGGCCATATGTTAGGAAACACTGCTTAGCAGAGACTCGTTCGTGTGCTGTATTTGACAGAGGCATCATGGAAATGGAAAAGCCAAGTGTTCGCTACTCCTGGAATGGAACTAATTCTAGACTGTTCAAGGCATTTAAAAATATGGATTCCATCTGCAAAAGCAGCCTGACTCCATTCCCACTGCAATCAGTGACAATAGGTTAACGCTTCATTCTTTGGAGAAACCTCGCTTTGACGATCACAAAGGATTCATTTCCCAATGAGAAGTTCCCCTCTGAGCCCTGGTTCAGCTTGGATCAGTAACTCCAATATTCTCACACTTCTATAGGGCTCCAGTCTTTAAATAAGCACTAGCAAAGGCCTTAACACACTTCTATTACTCCTTTGCTTCTATGTTTAGTTTCTTCACCATTCTATACTGTGCAAGAATTATAACTGCAGCAGATGCAATGTTTATATCTAAAGTTCCAAATAATACAGCTCCAGCGGTGTGAAATAAACACAAAGGTCATTTCAGGCAGTTTCTGGGGTTTGTAAAGTGTAGCTGCTCATTACAGTAAAACCCCAAGTATCTTAAGCAAGTTACCTCTCCCATACCTCACCTTGGAACATCTTCATCATTTTACATTAGATACCTCTGTTTCACAACAAAGTGTCCAATAAAACCATGCAAGAGGTTCACTAATATCCTGAAAGAGAGCTTATTGTCGATGGAACAACTTTGTTTCTTTAATGTTCACAGTGTGAAGCTACAGATAACGCCTTTAAAGTGGGCTGGGCATTTTTGGAGGTTACTGTACTTTTGAAGCAGCAGAACAGTGTTTGATGTTTAGCTCTATCCAGTTTTGCTCCACCTTCTGAAATGGCCATCCTCTACTGGGTATCCTGCATGCCCTCTCAAGTTATGTTACCCAAAGTCCAAGCACTGCAGAAGTGTCAAAATTTACTCTGTAAATGGAGTGACATGCAAAATAATTAGGCCCATAGAAGAAAAATTATTTATGAAAGCCAGCCAAAAGGCATGGTCTTCACCAGTATAACTGCATCTATTCTTAATCAGTGCTAATATAACACTAAAAATAAGGACAAGATGGAGTAGGGGGAAGAAAAGATTTGGGGGTACAAAGGAAGGAAAGCAGTAGAGAAAAGTGAGAAGGAAAAGGGAAGGGACTGTATGATATACATTAAGAGATTAAAAGGAAAAGCCATCAGTTGTTAGCATTCAACCCTAATATTATATTTTATCAAAGAGAGAACTAAAAGACATTAACTCGTGTGTACTTTCTGATTTGTAAGTGTCATGCTAAGGGTTAGAATATGAACAAGTAAAGGATAAATCTATTTGGAAACTTTTGTTTGAACTTCCTTAGCATGTCTTTGACAGCAAAGCCAGTCCTTATAAACTCTTTCTACAAGGACTTTAACAAGACATTTTAAAGATAAATGCTCACAAAATATTAGCACAGAGAAAACTCAGAATTTTTAATCATGAAAATTTTCACTACAAATTTAATTCTAAATCTTACAAGCATCTGTCTGATAAAAATTCACTCCTATGCCATAAGCAAATAGAAATAACTTGAAACCAAACTCACAGTCATCAGTTCCCAGGTTATCCATATGCTGAAACAGAGATGTATGAAAGCTGTGTGAAGCCATGAATACACGTAGACTATGTATGAATAATAACCAGAAGAAATGGCTAAATATAAATAATTATTCATTGCAGCAAAATCAGCCCCTACTCTCTATAACACACTTCTGGAAAAGACTTTTGGATTAAGTTCTATGATGATGATCTTTAATTTTATGTTGCATGTATAGTTTGATTTAGTTTTCAATAATTTTAGCTAGTCTCTTACCATTTAGCATCACAACTTCACTGCACTTTTGCATTTGTCACCTGAAATAAACGTATCCTTATCTCTTAAATCCCTCCTGTTCACTGAGGTGTCCCATCTTTCTTTGTTCTCAAAAAAAAAAAAAAAAAAAGGCAAGAGGAAGTGATTTTTGTACTTTTACCTTGTTTCATTTTTATCAATACACTTCAAGCTTTCAGTTCCACAGAGGGTCTGGGCAGCCAAACCCCTAAAGTGCAGATTAACAGATAACATCCTAAATTATGGTCACTGCTACAGAATTTAGTGAACTGACCATCATGATTGCAAGTGTTCGCAGCAAGCAGTCTAAGCTTGCTAGAATATTTTTTCAGATTCAAACCTGTATTAATTTTTTTTATCAAGTGTTGACTCTTCAGTGTCAGATTTTCCCTGCACAATACCCAGTATAGGTGACCTTCCACCCCAGATTATTTTTTTTCTTCCAGTGGAAGCAAACTCTCCCTCTGATTAATCTCCTCTCTAAAGAAATGTAGGCACCCAATCAGTTCCTAAATCCACCAGTTCTGTTTCCTGGATCCCTCCTCTCCTGCCTAAGTCAGGATCTGAGCCAGTCTCCATCTCACGGGTGTATCACCACCACTGCAGACTCATCACCTCCATTTGTAACCAAGCGCTGTGAACATGACCATGGTTCTATCAGAAGGTCAACAATTTGGTTGTCAGCTGTGGCTTAGAACTCTAAACCCTCATGTTCAAACTCCTTCCCAGACCTGAGATCCACTTTGCTGTACATTCTTGTCAAGTACTTCCCAGTTATGGCAATTGTCTTTCCCTCTGGCCTTGACCTCGTGCAAGCTCATTCCCTTTGCACTCATGCAAAGCTCTGCTGTGGAGTCCATTATCTGAAGTCCACTGTTTTAGGGTGGGCCCGTGTAATTTCTCTCACTGTGCTGGTTCCTCCTTTCTGCCCTGTCAGGCAGGAGCTGTTTGTTTTGCCCATACACTGTGATTTCTCTCTCACCATCAGGTCACAGCATTCTTGTTTACAAGCCACTTGTCACATTTCCAGACTGCCAGTGTATGCTTTCTCTAATAGCCCATTATACACAGGTCTTGAAAGAGTTCTCTGCAAACACCCACAAAGCCATGCCTGTTACCTTCCTTCTTTTAAGCTCTTCCCAAGGCACCCAAAAAACCCCCTTGCTTCAACATTAAACTACCATGTTCAGACATGTTCTCCCTTTCCCTCCCCTTTGCCCACCCCCACAGCTGTTCTGGGTTTGTGCAGTGCTCAGCACAGGGCAGCTGTGTCCTGGGACCACAGCTCCCACGAGCTGCAGGGATACTGAAAAAGGCCATCAACAAATACAAAATCTGTATGAAAAGTAACGCAAGGGAGCGAGCCTCTTCCTTACACTGCTGGAACACCTGACATAAAGGCAAAAAGGAAAATGCTAACTTATGCTGCCATGCAAACACCAGAAATTCCAAAAATAATAGCAACCCATCAGATTCTACACTGCATGCCTCAAAGTCCTGTGTATGCCAGTCTTTTCCTGCTTTTCTCTGTGTTCTCTAAGTAGCTGGGATTTGAGATGATAATGCAGGTTCATCTTTTCCAGCCTTGCAGATATCTCATCGCCACAGCGTTACTCCAAGTAACGAAACACAGACATTAATTCAGTGTGTTACTACCTCCCCCAGTCAGTCCAGAGGCACAAAGCAAAACTGCAAAAGTTCTGCAGCGTGTATAATTTACAAGATGTTCTTAAATTAAAGAAAAAAAAAAAGCCTATCTTAATAACAAGTGCAGGATCTGATGTCTGAGAAATATATTCAAGTCTGCTTCAAAATGTTGGCATTTTCAAGACAAGACCATTTAAAGGGCATAACCTAATGAATCATTAGCACCAAAGCCCATATAAATTAAAACTATAATAAGATGCTTTTAGAATCATTACCCCCCTTTTTCTCTGTCCACCCTTGTTATTTCACTTTCAGAGAGAATATCCAGAAGTACATTTACTTAAATGTCTCTTAAAAATACCTCACTCTGATAGATTTGATGGACTCCATTTTTCTCCTGTCACAGGAAATAAATTGGACCTGGTGTTTTTTAAAAAAGAAAAAATGTGTCAGGTCAGATTCCTATTCTCAGTAGAAGGGGAAAGACATTTCTCTCGTTATCAGGATCTCCCCTAATTTCAGATTGAGTTTTACATGATACGCATGAATTCATATATTTACTTTCTTTCTACAGGTGTCTACATAATGTAATGGCATATTAGTTCACACACTGATATTTTTGTGGGTTTTTCTGAGAATTAAAAAATCCAGAATAGGTCCTTCTCAGGATCATACCAAGGTTCTGTAATATTCAGAGTCATTTAGGAAATGGCCCAGGGAAGAAAAAGGTAAAGCAAAACAAAAATCCCCACAAATATAAACAAATCCTCAAATATTTTAGCTCTGACTGGTTTCAGTCTGGCACAGCCTCCCTCTGTGGACAGAAAAAAAGCCACAGTTCCCAAATTCTTGGAGAAGCCCAGGGAGGAGGACTTGACTGCACTCCCAAAGGCAAGGATTTGATCTGAGGAGGAGATACCATTGCAGACTCTGAAGCCCTTCCTGAACTTCGTGTACAACCCATCCACAGCAACTGACACAGGATAGGAGCTGCTCTCCAGAGTCACACAGTATAATTTGGTATGATGGAAATGCAAATTACTCTTTTCTGAATAAGCTCACATTGTTATTTTATTATTTTTTGGACTCTCATGTTCTTTTCCTCCACCACCCAAAAGGAAAAGCAGTATCTCCTTAAACTGCTCCCTAAAACATGACTATTTCTCCGTGAAGAATGGTGCCAAAGAGAACTGTTCTTGGGAAGTTTACTTGTAAAATCTTGCCAGCTCACCTGAATAAATTTCCATAGGTGGTTCTGTGCAAATCAGTTCTCTTTGATTTAACTGGTCTGTGGTTTTGCGGGTTTTTTTTTGCACACAGACAGTTTGTGGGACTTTTGAGACACAGCTGTCGGCAAAGGTGGAATAAAGCTAACCCAGGAACAGAATAAGCAGAATCAACAAAGAAGCCCTAAGTGTTTGAGGTCCCATATCGAATATAGATATAATAGATATAATTTTAAAATACATTACATTTCTTCAGTGGTTGAACTGACAAAGCAGTAATCTGAATTTCTCACCCTGCTACCAGTGGTTAAAGACACGAATGTTTGAAGTTTGGATCCAGCCTGTGTTAGAGGTAGGGTGAGAAAACTGGAGGATTAAAAATAAAAGAAAAAGAAAAAAAGGCAGTCCAATTTAGGAGTTCTAGTTCCTAAGTCATTTAGTTGCTTCCAGAAACCCACCCACATGGACAAACACGAAAATGAGCACCTTTAGTCTGGGTGCTGGTACACCCACTTCACCAGACTGCTGTTAGTCATTTCTAACAGAGTCCCTACAGCACAAGCCAGCATATGAGCCCAAATATTATATTCTATTCCGTTTTCATCTTCTTACACATTACTGACAACTGAAAGGTGAAAGAAGTGCAAGCTAAATAGAAGTACTAATTGAAAGAAAATATTTTCATATTTGTTTTGATCTGAATGGTTTAAGTGGGACGAGCAGAAGCAAGGACTGACTGTATGGAGAAAGGCGAGGAGACTGCAAGATTTATTTACGAGAGATACATCATTGATTCATTAAACCAAACAACACTGAATTATGCTTGGCTGGAAACAGTCACACTGGCAAAAAGGGGTGGATGGTCAGTAGCATACCCACATATTCTGCTAAATTCTGCATTTTCCTGTTTAAAAAAAGAAGTGTTAGAATGAAGTGTGCGATCTCTTTGCGATCGCTTTCCACCACGCAGTATTCCACAAATCTGAAATATCTGGGGAATGTGGAATTCCACGCAGTGTAACATGTCTCTCAGGACACAAGCATCCCTCTTTCTTGCTTCCCTGCCAAGGGATGGGCCTCTGAAGCATTGCAAGGCTGCTGTGCCACGGAGTAGCCCTCAGAATTTGGAGAGGCTGATCAGAACTATTTTAGCCAAAACCACAAATCATTGCATTTTTCCAAAAAAGGAAGAGAATTTCATAAAACTGATCTGGCAAGCAAGATCATGAGCCTAAGGAGAGCCCAATTAAATTCAACAGATTCTCTCTGATGTGGCAGCAAAGGGGAAGAAGCACTTAAAGGAAAACTGAATCATAAAATAAAAGGTAATCTGTTCACCACACACAATTACAAGGAAGAGTAAATCATTACAAAAAAGGCTTAAATATGTAATCTACTTCATTCATTTTTCTCCCAAGTATAAACAAAATGTCTTTATCCAAAGTTTTGAGGGCTTATAACTAATTAAAAATATTCATAACAAACAAAATTACTTGCTCAGTCCAAATAACTCCCTGCCCACATAAATCAAATCAGCCCAGAATCACAAAAAAATTCCCAGCGTGCCTCATGCTCTTCAACCCTCAGCAAAAGCTCAGCAAAAAATAGCTATGCAGCATGTTCTGAAAGTTAAATTTGGGCTATTTTGGACCTCAGGGAGAATAAATTCTGAAATCAAAGAATCTTCATGGAAACCCCCTATCACCATTTCCTTTCTATTAAGTGAAAAGCTCGATCATTTATGCATCTCTGCAGATGATATGTATGGTAATACACAGATACCTAAAAAATAGCCCGTTAAAAGGAGCAGCTGAGATAATTTCCAACAAGTTTCACTCAGCTTGGAGCAGCAAAGAGCAGAGGTGTAACATCCTGCAGCCCGATAGTCACAGTCTGCACTAAGAGCCAGTGGCTGGGTCATTTTAAGGTGTAGGTCACCCACATTTGGCAAACACCCAAGCATCAAAATGGAAAAGGTGCATGTAAGGCTCAGACAGCTGCCATCTTTTAGCTACGAGAGATTGAAAAATACCTTTTGGCTTGAGATGGGCACTGGGTCAGATTTTTACAGTGTTCTTAGGGTCCGAGGAAATTGTACAATATTCAAATCCCCACCATATGAGAAGCACGTTTTAATGAGCTCTCAGAGGCCTTTTGTGAGGTCCAGACTAAAACAAGTCCAAGTCCACAGCCTGGGCCCCCTGATTCTGGGCTGTTTCTCAGCACAGCTCCAGCATTGAGAACCTGCCTGTTTCTTTCTCCTGGTTTACTCTCACCACTGTCACTCTTGCCTGGGCTGAACCTACACTAGTTTGTTGCTCTCCACATACTCATCTCAAAGGCTCACGAAACAGGGAGTCTTTGAGATGAAATAGGGAGAAAGAGTTGGGTGTCACTGGACTTTGTGTCACTCATGCAAATTGATTTGTGTATGACAGCAAATAAAAGTGTGTGCAAAGCCCAGATTACAGGTCAGTCTACCTCAAATTCATTAAATTAACATGGCTACACGTATTTTGCAGTGAGGTGGGGCACGGTTGACTAAACTAAAATCCCTGTTTCATAGTCAGAACATAAGCTAAGGTTGCCTACCAGAGTCTAGACAATTAAAAATGTATCAGCTTTCATAAACTTCTGGAAATAATCCAATTTTGTTAATAACCTACAGCCATAAAACTGGTATCAGACTGCCAAAATGCCAAACATCAAAGTCTAAGAAAGGTGGACGTTTCCTAGTGTTCTCAACTCTTTGCTGTCATATATTTTAGTCATGAAAAGCATTGTTTCTCTAACCATCGTCCAACATCTTGCATAAGCAAAGTGACTCACTTTCAGAGCACTATTTACATTGAGAGAAGTAGAATAAAAAAAAAAGAAATCTGCTTAATATATACTTGTACTTGCAGTGTACCGAGAAGAGTCAAAGCCATAAAATTAGACTTCAAACTTTGCCAAGGACAGAGGGAGCTCACAGCCACTGTTCAAAACGAGAAATATTTAATTATGCAGAAACTAATTAATATTAGAATTACAGCCTTTTCCTTATGTAGGTCTTAATCCACACTTTGTCCACCTCTTACTCTGAAGCTCTTGTTCAAACAAACACGTACAGGCTCTCCTTAAAATTTCATATTCCAGGAGGATCTTTATACGGTGACCTTATTCTGATTATTACTCCACGGTTTTACCGTCCCATTTGCTCCCGAGCAAAAAGCATTTAAAATTCCAGGGTAGCTTCACAAACTTCACATGCGGCTGACAGCGAACTCCCAGGTTTCCAAAGGTTTTTCTGATATATGGTGCCACGGGAGCCAGAGACGTACCCCTTCAGAAGTCTGAATGGAGACAACCCTTCTGAAATTCAGTGTCAGGGGCACGCTCCGCAGTCTGTGCCCGGAAAAAATGGACACGGAGGGTAAAGCACAAAGCACAAAACCCTCTCATGTTGCTCAAAGGTGTGGACAGCAGCAGAGCAGAGGCCTTGCAGATAGCTACACAGTTCCTAAAAGTGGTGGAGGTTCAGCAGAAAGACAGGTGCCCATCTTGGGTCATTACCTAAACGTGCATAGCCCCAGTTTTATTCTATTTTTTTATAAATCATGCCTAAAGTTGACAGGTAAATTAATATCTAAGTGCCTTAGTTGACAGACTCACTTTCAAAGAGAAAAAAATGCTACGAATGCAGCAGATCTCCTCTCATTTATCTGAGAACACCAGTTCAGGGCTGGGAACAATGAAACAGCCACAGCTCTACACACCAATTTCTGTGCGTCTATAATTTAAAGGTACCTAATGCACTCTATTTTAAACTTCTATTTTCAGTTGTTTCTAGTTTTGCCAGACTCTCAGGATCTGCACTGAAATTTTCTACAGCAAAAGTCTGCCTCGGGCTTCCCTTCCTCCCCTTTTGTTTTCTGAGTTTCAGTTAAAACTGCTTAGCTATTTCTGAGAACATAGAACTAGGAGAAAAACATATTGTTTTGTCCATTGTTTAAAAAAAAAATGTATCCTGACTGTGACTCTCTGTCTCCTTCTTTTGAGTGGGATGTAAAAGGTCACATAAAAAAATCACCCTCACTCTAGGGATACGAGTTCTTATATCCCTGTGAAAAGCTGCCCAAATTTGGCAAAGTTAAGAGCCTCCCAGGGATTCTGGTTCATATGCATCAGTAGAGACTTCAGAGATTAACTTTTATATTTTCCCAAGATTCAGCTGCCACTTAAACGCTCTAATCCTTTCCCCGTTCCTCTTCCTCCCATCTGCCTGGGCTGCCCTGTGGCCATGCCCATGGCCTGAGTGCAAACTCCCCCTGTTTCTCACCTATCCCCACCTAGGCACCCCTGAAGCTCTCAGGGAAGGGGCTTCAAAGCTCTGCTGTGCCCCTCAGCTCAGCCTTTCGGAGGGAGAAAATTAAATAAAAGGGAGAGAAGTGCTGCGGGACATGAAAGTGAAATAGCACAGCACCAAGAGACAGCTAGGTGAGCTAAGGCAGAGGGAGACAGCAGTCAAAAAGGGGCACAAAAGTACTACATAAGGAAAATGTAAGGAAGACAATGGTACGGCCAAAATTTAGGGGTCCTGTAGTGTTTTCAACAAGTGGAACTACCAGGAAAGTGGGCATCACATTTCTGGCTGTGTCACTGCCACAGGCATTAATGCTGCTCTGGTCTACAGTCTGAAGACTCAAAACTGCTTTAAACAGTCTAAAACTCCACATGATTCACTATTTTAGACTTTTTAATTTTATTCCTTTCTCTTTTTTTCTGATTGAGGAGCTACATTAAAAATATTTGTGATGAAAAGCCAACTATACTGGTATTCCACACAGGAAATACCAGTATTATTGTATTTACATACAACCTCAATTTACTTCCCTTATGAATACAAATCATTATACTGCTTTTAGCTTTTAATAACACAATCACCTGTCTAATTCACTGCATGAGAGAAACTACCTTGGGAAAAAAACTAACTATATGGTGGAAAAAGCTAACATCTATAGGAGCTATATCTTATACTTTACAAGAGATCTAAATCGATTAACACAAGGTATCACAACAGAAAAACAAGGATAGTTTTCCGGTCAAAGTATCCAGTTTTTATCGCTGAAAAATAAATAGGATTCTATCTCTTTTATTCCTTTGTACAGTTACTAACTGTGTGCTCTTTGTTTGTGAATTCCTGATGCAAGGCACCTGGGGTCAGGTTGGCAAAGGTGCCAAATACTCCCACCTGAAATGAATAGGAACAGCGCTTTCAGCATATAAAGAACCATGAGATACCAAACGTTAAAAAAAAAAACAAAAAAAAACCCACAAAACCCTAGGAGTTGTGAAATGTTAGCTGCCTGAAGTGGATCAGCCCTGTCGAAAGTGGCAGTGTCAGTGGTTTAGCTTCCTCTTTCTGAGATGGGATGAATCCCTCTCTCTCACAAAGATTTTGAAGTACTGAATTGGTCTTTCTCTGTGAATGACTTGCATATGACTTGCTTACTTAGGTAAGCACACCACTGGGAGGAAAGAAACAACACGTGGTTTTGTATTATTTCTGGGGTTTGAAGGTGCTAGCTTATATAAGGCCTAAAACTGAAGAAACGGGATGTTTCCTAACTGAACGAGCCCTTGTTCCATGGTTGCACTAATGGTACGTGCTCTTACTTCAGAACTATGCTACAGCATGCTTTTACTAGGGGGTACATCAATCTTGGATTTTTATACAAGAATTGTTGTTAACTGTTACCTTAGGATTTTCTAATTCTCATCTCTTCATTCTGCTACTCCTCACAATCTCTTACCTGAGAGTCTTGTTGAATCCTCATAGAGTGCCTGAGTGCATGGGAGAAATCCTGCATGGTGATGGTCAGGATACTTTTCAAAGCAGTTGTCATGGAGTTCCCCCTGCAATAAAATGAAAATTAGGCCCAGCTGTTTCTCTACTGGGGTACCAGGTGCCCACAAAACGGGTCATTTTCATAAATTCATCAATAAATACAGATAATTATTGCCAAATAGCCTAGAGCATCCCAGTTGCTAGGACTCTGATCTTCTCATGTGTTAGGTAGGGTTAAGCTTGGATCAGTACATAACTATGGATCCTCTGGGAAAAGCTTGGGAGGTGCAGGCTGCACTGGTGGCTACTCAGTAGGTGGCATTATATCCCTAAAGATGGTGCCATGACCACCCCCTTGCAGGATATTTTCTAAAAGTGACTTTCACACACAAATGGCTCTCATTTATACTTACAGTTAAGCAATCCCACCCCATTTCTTTTCTGCAGGGGGCACAAATTGAACCATGAGTTCCAGTGTTCCCACCAAGTCCTCAAAGGCTCCTGTGCTCAGCCTCCTGCAGACTGAGCACCAAGGAGTTCCTCAAATCCCCATCCCCCTCCTGCATTATCAGGGGCCTACATTTTGGTAACTATGTTCCAGCTGGTGGCTTGTGTGTGCCAACCCTTAATCACTCATAAAACTCCGAGTGTGGACATTAGCAGCTAAATTTCCTCAGCTGAGGAGTCTGTGAAAGTTGCAGGTACCAATCACAGGTATCTTCCTGCACAGAAGAGCCTGGAATTATTGCAGGACAGGGACTGCATGGCCTGCTTCGCTCACAGCTGAGGGCTCCGCTTGCTGGCAGGGTTCAGGAAGACTTGGAGAGATGCAAACAAAAGGTAGAAATCTGTAATTGGGAAGGAGGCTTTGAAGGTGAGATTTAGTTGGAGAGGATATGGATACATGGAGAGAATGGACACAGTTGGGAGAGAATACGGATATGCACCCATTACTGCAGCATTTGAAAGAAATGCGAGTTAGAAATGGCCTTCTGTAAGAGTAGGCCAAGCCTTGGAAAAAAGGGACAAACTACACCCAGATCCCATAGAGACTCAGAGCTTTTTAACTCCACCTTCTGTGAGTATTCACACTGACCTCCAAGGCATAGATTTCATTGCAAGTGGATGGGCAGACCCATTATTTCTTAACTGACCTTTGAAAATAGGATTATTTCTTAAACCTCTGAAGTACTTTGGCAAACTTTGTCCTGAGTTGTTTGTGTAGGGACAATAAGCCACGCTGCATTTTAAGTTTCCTGCTATATGCCTTTTTCTCCTTGCACATGGTGTCTCCTGTTTAGGACTTGACAGGGAGAGTTTGAACGTAAGTGAGCACTTTTTATTTATGGATGGCCTTTTGTTTTGTTTTTCAAAGAGCGTGTACAGAGAATGCACAGCACGACAAAGGGTATAGTAATGGTGAAAGAGAAACTTGATGCCAGTCCCTAGGCTGGCCGGGTTCTGTAGGTGAGGTCCTGGTACCATCACAGTGATTACTTTGTTGAGACTGAAACTGTAGTTTGTGGAATTTAGCCTTAGAAAGAACAAGCTGCCTGTATTTTGATATCCTCAAAGGGAGGGAAGGGGGGAGTGGCAGGAGATGGCAACACGCCCGAAAAAGCCATTTAGAAAACTGGCAAGGCTTTAATTTTTTTCCTACGAAAATCTCGCCAGTTGCTACGTTAGTCTTTGAACCACATTCTCACCGACACTGTTGCTTCTCCTACTTTAGAGTCAGTTTATTCAGTTGGTTATGAATGACTTTCAGCTGCTCTGTAAATTGTTATTGTCCAGGCTCCATTGCAACCAGAGGTCACTTGCAGTTTCCATTATAAACCCAGGTTTCCAGGTGTTTATTATAACTTGGCAGTTTTCAAATCTGGGTTAAAAATTGGTACACTTTTTTTTTTTTTTTTTTAAAGGCCAAATGGGTTTTTTATCCTTTCTCTACTTCTTTTTCCCACCTAAGTTTTAACCTTTTAGGAGCTGAATGAAATCTCTATTTGCAATGTTAAAAAATTATTATTGGCAAAGAAATTAATTTCTCTA
>VYXC01005734.1:473299-541179 GCA_013397175.1 Platysteira castanea
GCTGGGGGAGAGAGATGGGGGGGACACGCCAGGGGTAGGAACATAGCTAAGCAGCTCCGGTCCCTGAGATCTGGGTACATCTATTTGCTGTCTTGTCCCTTAGGGGGCTACAGCCTGCAGGGATGCTCTGGGCCAGTGAACAGAGAGAAACAAGCTTTTAGGCCCAATCTAGCTTTCAAAAAGAGAAGGGGAAAGAAGAAGAGAAATCTTTTGTTTGGTGTCTCTTGGCAATCGACTAGCCATGTTGGCCAAATTCTTTTAATCTGTATCACTGCTCCCAGCTGTGGGATTGCATTCCCATTTTTATTTTTTGCCTAACCTCTCCTCTTTTCCTTTTTTTTCCCATCCCCTCCTTCCCAATCCATACCCTTTATGTAGAAAGAAAAAAAATGAAAAATAATAAAGAAAAAAGCAGATTCCTCTGTAGAAGAAGGGGCAGGAGGTGAAGTTTAGTTATATACCGTGGAAAATTTACTCAAAAGTATACAGAAGAGACTATATTCAGAGCACTGAAATCCTTACTTTTATTTTTTAAAAAACCCCTGAGTGTTATGGAGTTGCGGTTACTTTGTTGTGTTAACTACAGAAGCTGAGACTGTGCGGATGAATGGCACAGAACAAGAGAGCATAATGGAGGCAATCAACCGTTAGGCTGGTTCACAATGCAATCCAGGCAATTAAAAGCTCACCAGAGTTTAAATGAAATGGTTCCACTTATTTCTGTGCACCACACTGCACAGGCTATTATTTATGTCTCTTTTTTTAATTATGATTTCCCTTAAACTGTCAAATAACTCAGAATAGCAGGGTCTCGGAGGCAATAAGAATTTTCCACAGAACAATTTACATGCCAATCTAAAACTAGTTACGACTCCCGATGTGCTACATATGAGTTCTGAGATGTTTCTTAGCTTCTGAAACCTTAACTTTTTTTTTTCCCCAAGTCTGTGTGTGTTGCCCTGAATTACTGGACCTCTGAATGCTTTTAGGATGAAGCTACAAAGTGGGAAAGCATCAGAAAAGTATTCTTTTTATCTTCTCCTAGACCCCTAACTCTCTGGTTGACTGCGTGTTGTCTGTCAGTTTGCTTTTAAAGACTGATGCACCCAATAATTCAATTGCTCCAATCTGATTTTATTTTTTATTTTTTCTAAGTAGAAGCAAGTTTTCCCTTTTGTGCTGTTTGTGCTACTGGCCTTGGTGGAACTGTGTGCATGCCTCTGAAAAAGGGGGGGAGAGTGGTCTTTAAAAGTTTGTGAGAGATGCAGTGCAAAATATCCGGCTCTTCCTCCCAAGGACTGCCTGTACCACAAACAAGAGCTGAGTTCTGAGTGTCTCATGCCACACTCAGCACCATCAGGGACTAATCCCGCTTACAGATGCTTCTAAATCACTAACACAATATAGTTCATTACATCAAATCTTCATTCCCTTTGATTTTTGAGAAGGGTGATGATTTGAGTGAGATGGATTTTTGCTTCTCTGCCTTCCCCGGGAGCCTAATTTAGCTTTTCTCAGCAACCTTTCCTCTTTATCATGAAATCATAGTTGCAGATCAGTTGACAGTGTTTCATCACACGATAATAACAATAAACAGGGAGGGCAGTCAGCTGCATCAAACTTATTTGGGGACATTGAAAGAAATCTGAAAACCTGCAAGTCAGGTGATTAAGTTCTCCCTTCAAAAATCCTAGAGGTGGTGAATGGTGATGAAGAAGTCTCATTCCTGACACAGCTCTGCAGTTTATGTGCAGTATCCTGGGGACTGGGAGTGGAGGAAGAGAGGGAACGGAGGGAAGGATAGAGGAAGCCCTTGAAAGCATATTGGGGTGAAATAAAAAGGGTTTGTTTGACAGTGACAGACTAGGCACTGAAATTTCTCAGTTCTGAGAACAGATCTGCTCTGTGATGCAGAGCATGGGTAGGACTCTGCAGAACTGAAGGGAAAGCTGGGTTTGATTTCTCTTTTTTTTTTTTTTACGGCCCGGGTGTAGCACTTAGGGAATTGTATGATGTTTTGAAAGTGCTCCATGAGCTCTGCTTTCCTGGGGGAGGGGGAGAGGAAGGCAGCCAGGCAGCCGTGCTGCACACTGCTACCTGATATTTCAGCAGTGAGCAGTTTGGATGGGTTTGTGGGTGCTGTCAGCCTCTGAAAGGGCCTTTCCCGTGCCCTAGGAAATAAATGAGTACTTAAACCGCAGCCTGTGAAAAGCTGGCTGACAGTAAGCTGCAAGGTATTCTTATTGCCAAATTAAGGGAGAGCTAAAAATACACGAGCACGTATCTGAAAAGTGCAACTGCATCGGAGATCTTATGGGAATGTTAAAGGGAAGAGAGATGGTCTGTGAGGTGATCTGCGTTAAGGTGGCTCATACAATACAGGAAAGAAGTAATAAAATGTTCTGCTGTCAAAACTAAGTGATTTAAACAGGGCGTGTGAAGAAAAGGACGTTTTCAAATTCGGAGATACGTCAAACACTTCTGGACTTTGTTTAGAACCCTTCTACACCTCAAAAAAAAACATAACTTTTTTTTTTTTTTACAATGAAGCAGGGATTTTTAAATAATAAAACAGAACCAGCTTCATTGTAAGTAAAGTGAGAACAGATCAGATCTACCAGAGGAGAAAACCATTCCTTCCCTCCAAAAGCTGCTGCAGATTGAATCCCTAATCTGAAGATGCTGCCAGTGGGGTGTCAGCACCACCTTCTCTCTCTGCCTCAGGAAAATAGACATGCAGGGTGGCAAATACTCCTTCCAGGGGGTGTTTGCCCCTTTGCACTTGTCCCTACAGGAAGGGTTTGGTCTAACCAGCGTGAATGACAGGGCTCTACCTATTTTCCTCGTGTAGCAAATACCTCAAAAGCTGTGCAGGCTACGTGCAAGCTGCAGTTTTATTTGTAATACAATAACCTCATGTTTGCAGCATATACCTCGGGAATTATCAGGCTTGATTACTGCAATCTGCTCAGACATTCACTTGTTTGGCCGTGTTTCTGTGGCATCTTGTTCCCTTCAGACAGCTCAGGACAGTAGATCAGCCTGCATCAGAGACTGTCAGCCTCCACTCTCTAACCCGCTTCCTTATCAGGCGATGAAATTTTTACATTAAGATTTTTTTCGTTAAAGCCTTTAACTGTGTTAGCTCCTAGTTTATTCTGGTTTCCCTCGAGCTAAAGATTAAAGTCCTAGAACAGCCCTTCATGCTTCTAAACTTTTTTTAACTGAGTTACAAGAAGTTTATATAAATTGTGGCTGATTTCATGCGTTTGTCCTCTATATGGCCAAAGAGAGGGTCTGGGGATAAGCCTGCTGTTGGCACCTAGTGGATATTTACACTTTACTGTGATAAGCAACATTACAGATTAAGGCTTTTTGACCAAGTGATGTTATTAGAGTTTCAGCAGGACTTCCCTTTACAGTCTGGTATTGGTTCCTTACCAAAAATCTCTGATATTTTCACGTTTTGAGTCGTTTATTTGTAGTCATGTTAGTTTGCAGTTTCGTGGATGTATCCTGGATTCAGGGGGAGTCAGCTGTCAGTTGGAAATGCTGTAAAGGCTCAGCCTTTGTCTCGTGGTGCTTTCTCAAGGGGAAATGCGTGTGTTCGTTCCCAGATCTGCCACAGCCTGTGGAGCCCTGTGCAGGTCGCTGGATCTCATCCTCCCCCTTGGGAATGAGAGACAGATCTAAGGAGTCACTATGTGGTGAGGAGCTGTGAGCATCGACTGGGGAGCAATGGGAGGGGCAGCACTGACAATTTTTAAGCTGGTTGATAGAAAAATACAGACTTCTGTCACGAGCTGTGGCTGTGGTGCAGCAGCACCACCGGCGTGCTTCAGGGTGTCTGCTGGCAGAGCCCCTGCACACCCCTGAGCGGCTCCTCCACCAGACAAAGGTGTCACCCCAAGGTGTGTGATAGGCTGCATTGCAAAGAGGGGAGCAAGGCTGCTGTGCCCACAGGTCGCAGGAAGAATTACTAATTTCTAATTCAGCCATTGGCTTTGCGGGTGGGACTTAGGAGTTCAGCTTGGGAGCACTGGAAAGTCGCTTAGCTGGCCGTGCAGTCGCAGCACTCCACAGAGGTTCCATGTGTTCTAGGTACACCTGTGTGGAGATCCCTGGGATGCCTCAGCCTCTTGTCTTTGTAGCCTTGATATCCATACAGGCACACTCCACCATTGCTTCAAAGGTTATGCTTTTTGTGTTTTTCTTATGAGATGTTTCAAAGAGGTAAATGTAGATGCAACCAAGCAAACCCCAAGTCGTCTGTGTTCCAGCTCCCTGAGCCTGCCTGTCTGTGGTGGGGTGTTACAGCACCGGCCAAGATCTGCTGATAGAAGCTGGGGCTGCCAAGCTTTCTTAACTCTACGTAGTAGAGCGTTCATGATGAGGGGGTCTTGAATTTGCTCTTCTTTGCTATGAGACTCTATTTGACCTTTCCTGTTCTCTGGATAACAATAGGGTTCCACGCCCCAAATGTTGGAGTAGGATTTGTTTGTTGGCAATAGTGTTCGTTCCCCCGTCTTGACAAATTCTCATTGCCATATTCAGATACGCTCTAGCAAGTAACACCTTTTTCAAGTTACATCACAGGCTTTAAAACAGTGAGATAACCTGCTATTGAACAGTGTGTTGGTTCTCCCCTTCTCTCCTGTGCCTGTTTGATGTCCACTGAAGTATCCACAGGGCTATTATTTTGCTTATCCTAAGAAGTAACTTTCCGAGAATTACTCTGAGTGCGCTGGGATGGCAGCTCATGCAGCTAACCAGAGAGACCCGTCTGCGAGCACTTTGGGGCAGCGACCTCTCCCCATTTACTCTAAAGCCAAGGGCAATTGATTTTTGAATGGATCCCTGGAAGCTGGCTGTGTTGCTCTCAGTAACATCGCTCAGCTGTGCTCCACTTTTTGCCAGTTCTGTCCATTAAACGGGGTTTCAGGTGTTTGAATGGTTTTTTAAATGCTCACAGCTATTACATCAAAAGGTGTATATATACTTAATGGACACTACTGTACTCCTTGTCCCGAAGTAGCTGTCGGCTAAAACTGGAATTGGAAAGTGGGGCAGCATTTCTATTTTTTTTTTTCTTGACAAACTAGAGACTCTCTGACCTTGTGCAGATTATTTTAAGTCAGATTTTTCAGCAGGTCCTTACACTGCAGGTTGTGACTGGTGTTGCTGGTATTGAAGTCTTTGGAAATTTTGTCACTTCATTAGTATGTTTAAAAACAACTAAAATACAAAAAATAAAGCACCCTCCTGCCAGCATCAAAATTTCTATGTCAAATCTCCCAGAAACTCTTGCCCTGTCCTTCTGATAACTTCAGTCTGTTCTTCTTTAGAATCTGAAGTGCTTTTATATTTTATAAAGATAATGCAAATAAGTCCAAATATGTGGATTTAACTATGTTTGCCATATAGATATCCTGTTTATTTAAATTTTAGATTGCTAAGTATTGGAGATATGCTGTTTATTTAAATTTTGCGTTGCTAAATATTGGATACTGTGGCTGAAATTGGATGACTTTTCAACTGAACTGTTTTAATATTTCATGTTATTTTTTTAAATCATATTTCTTTTCAGCAAAGAGACCAGGTAAATGAGGTGTTAAAGAGAAGCTGTGGAACTTAAAGCAGTGGAAGTTTCTGCTCTCAAATTTATCTTAGCCTTGTTTTCAGCTTGCTGTGGACTGACTGGGTTATTTTATCCTATCTACACCATTGACTTTTAAATGAACTGGGTGTGGGGGGAGCAGCGAGGTGGAGGAAGAAAAGGGCAAGAGTTTTTGTACTTGAGAGAATATCTATTTTCACTCTTCTCTTGTCTTATTGTATTTCAGGTATACAAATGCTCTCAGTCCAGCCAGACACCAAGCCGAAAGGTTGTGCTGGCTGCAACCGTAAGATTAAAGACCGATATCTTCTAAAGGCCCTGGACAAATATTGGCATGAAGACTGCCTGAAATGTGCCTGCTGTGACTGTCGCCTGGGGGAGGTGGGCTCTACCTTGTACACCAAAGCCAACCTTATCCTTTGCCGCAGAGACTATCTGAGGTAGGTCAAGGCCTTCTTCCGTTCGCTGACGAGCTCGGGAAATCTGTTCAGTCCTTCCTATGGAGCTGCTCTCACATGAGCAGGGCTGCAAGGCTGAGCCCGTGTGGCGATGAGGAAGCAAATACTGAAACATGGAGATAAAATTAAAATCTGAGTCAAAAAGCGCACACAACCAGGTGGTGGAGGTGGTTGCCAGGTTTCTGATGCTGGTACTGGTGCAGAAGAGAGTAATTCCCCCCACGCTTCCTGCAGCAGCTCCTGGGGAGGTGGTGGTCTCCTGCTCTCCCTCCTCCTCCTCCTGGCAGCCCAGTGGAGGCCAGGTGTAGCAGCCTGAAACCAGATGTGTGGTTTTCACTCAGCTTCAGGGCAGGGTTTGAACCCTGCAAGTGAGGAGTGTTTCACCCATCTTCACTTTTGTCCTGTCTGCCAAGGGGTTTCATTTGTGGCACTCAAGCTTTTGTGAATGTTGCCACTCAGCTGTTAGAAGCTGGACCAGGATGACCAACTGATTTTTCCATTTTTAATAACCATGTTTCTGAGCTCCAATCCACTCAGCTCCTGGTTTCAGCTGGTGGGATGCTGGCTAACCTGTGGCCACTTGTCAGAGGCAGCAAATAGGCACCTGCTTTTCTAGCTTCTTGTTTGCTTGTGGACCTACACTCCCGAAAGTATTTGAGGGATAACTCAAAGTACTGATGAGCAGCACCAGGATAGTTTGTCTGCAGCTCGTGTGTCAATAGGGCTGCTTTGCAGGATATGAGTTTAACTGGGAAGTTTAGTCTCCCTGGGCTCTCAATAGTAAATAGAGAGAAAAGGCTCCTCTGGGGTGATTCCGAGCACCTATTTCCTATGGTAACACCTTTCCTACATTCCCTGTAGAGGCGGCCTGATGAGACTAGCTGCTCCAGGCTAAGGTGAACTTCTGGGAATATTTCCCCCGCCCCTTTACTGAAGCCTTTTCCTTTTAAAGGGACACTGAAGTCACTAATACATTGGGGAAAAATTAAAATTCTTTTTGAATGCGTTAACTTCCAAGTTCAGCTTAGGTACAGGTACCAAACAGGAGGTTCCCACACACTGATCAGTTCCCGAGTTATACACCCTGGGTAGATTGGAACAGGAATCAAGACTAAAGCACTAACAGCTATTGGTACTCTGGCTCTCCACGTAACCACCTCTGGAAAAAAAGAGTGGAACAAAAACCTTCACAAATGCACAAACTGTGCATTAGCTGAGCTGGGGCTGAAAGGCAGATCAGGTTCTTCAGATGGGCTTAGACTACTTAATGGTAAAAGTATTCTGCTGCCTATTAAAGCTCTGAACTGAACCCAAGATAGAGTGCTGGGAATTTAGCATAGAGGCTGCATCTTAAACCCACTGTGTTAAAGCTGCCAAAGTAGAGGGTAACAAAACCTCACTTTTAAAAAACTGTTGGAACAGAAGGGGATTGTTGTACGTGAACCTAGGTCATTTGAGGTCTTTAGGTGAGTGTGTTTAGAGAGGGTTTCAGAAAGCTTTTGGTGGGGGGGAGTAACATCCCTATTTTTAAAACCCATTTTAATAATCTTTATACAACAAATGCCTGCAGGAGCAAGAGAACTGCTAGGGCTGTTTCGTCTGAGTTCCAAATTTACTGGAGACTTTGAGCTTACTGAATCTCCCAAGTGCTAGTGCAGCAGATCTCCTGTTTTGAAATCAAATGTTCAAAATCAAAACCAGAAATTATGTGGTAGTAAAGATATGAGCAAAGCATTTCCCCAGCACAGATGCATTCACACACACTCCTGCTCTCTGGTCTTTGAAGGTTTAACAGGAGTAAATATTTTGCTAGCAGATTGTTAAAACTCATACTAAGTGATTCAGAGAAAAGAGACTTTTTTTTTAATCTGTCATGATCACATTCAAAACTGGTGTTTCATTTCTTCATACACAACACCTTTTACTTTTGCACGTGAAACCAGCATACATGAAAAAATCCTATAATTGGTTTTAAGATGTTTCTGATTTTTGTCTCTGGATTTATTGAGTCTTAATGAAACTATTTCGTCATGATTTTGGGTTTTTTTTGAGTGATACTTGCGAGTGCGTAGATTTAAACTTGGTATTTACTCTAAACTTCAAACTGATGCACTTAAGGTAATTGCAGATAGTCATTTGCCTCATTGCATCTTATCTACTTAGTTATGCAGTGAACCTATAAAAGTGATCTTTTTAATGCTAATGTACAAACTAGTTAAATTTTCTCTAGCTTTGTAGTCAAATAAGCTTTCATATTTAGCAACCCACTTGATATGAATTTAAGGAACAAATTGCATTGTACTAATGATCACATTAGAGTTCGATTACGGTTTCAAACTATCTTCTTAGGTTTTTTTTCTTTTTAACCATAAAGGCAGTCTTTGCTGCGTATAAAACTGTTCTGGCTTCCTGTTAATTTATGTGGTGCCCTCTAGAGGATATGTGGCTTGAACGATACTATAAAGAGTAAAATTGCTTATTAACTTGTCTCTCAGTGTTCATTATGCCTTTCAATAAGACAGGCATTCTACAGATGCTACAAGCAATCATGTAGCCAGTTTGGGTGCTTTAGCATTCACATTTACCTTCATAAACGGCGTGACTGTGTCTTTGCCTGTTTGCAAAAATACTCCCAGTATCTTTCATGTAGAGATAGCTGACAAAAAAACCTGCACCCTCCCTCAGCCCTGATGCGCACTCTCGGGCTGCAGTTGAGCCCCGAGGTCCCCACTTTGAGCTTCTTACAAATACTCTGCATCTTCAGAACTTCAAAACTTGCTTTGCTTTAGCTGCCTCCTTTGGTAAAATTAGTTAATTATACTACATTAAAACCTTATTCGCCAGATTGGGAGGGATTGAGGGGATGGAAGGAATCTTTAATGAGGTAATGAGCTTGAAAGATGCTCCGAGTGTGAGAGGCTTTGCCCTGGAATCTGATTCATGCAAGGCACTCCAGCGGTTTCCGAGGTGGAGTATGACACCGGGGTATCAGGGTGGCCGCGGCAGCAACGAGCTCCGTTTTGTTAACGAGAATGGGAACTGACTTGAGTAAAGGAAGGGCTCAACGTTAGAAATAACACACTCCGTGAAAATGATATGCAGAGTATAATTCCCCTGCAGGCTTCTGTCTTCTGCTTATACACTCCTGGGTTAGAAAGTGAAGACTTAATTTAAGGAACTTAGGTTTACGCCAATATTTCAAGTCCATTTATAGTAAGTGAAATATGCAAGAACTTTTTTTTTCTCCCCTTTTTTTCCTTCAGAGCCGTACGGTGACATCTTAATGCATCAGCCTGTCCTGCTCTGTCCTCTCTTCTGACTGGCAGCACGTCCATTTACAAGCACAATATTCCCTTTGAAATCTGTCATTACTGCCATTAATGACCAGTCATTATGTTAACAGCCCTTGGGCTGTTAACATGTCAAACTGGTTGTTAACTGGAATGTTATTACTTATTTAAACCGCAGGTATGAGTTGTGTGAAATGTGCTTTGGTTGCGCGTTCTGGGCTGCTTCTGCTCAAAACAATAGGGAAACAGCAGAGCGTTTGCCTTTGGGGTGCCAAGGGATTCGCTTTCTGTTCCATCTGCTCATTTGATTTCTGCATATTTGTGAGGTTCTCCTACCCCTGGGCAGCCTCCTAATTTCAGGTGCAACTGTGTGCAATCCCTTCTGTTAGCCTTGCCTGCAAATGGGCAGCCGTGGATGCTTCCAGATGCGCGGTAAGGCCTGCTGCACATTTGAGATTAATATCTGGCCCCTAGAAGTGTAAAATAAAAGACCGACAATTACATGTAACTCAGTTGTATTAAATAATGAGCTTCCTCGGATGCAGCAGAAATATGAAAGTACAGCTGTGCTAAGCTAGTTGCAATGTAGGTCAATCACCCTTTTCACTTAGGTTTTTAACTACGCAAACCCCGCTGAGCGACCAATGACTACAAAGTGCTGTTTCATTCCTATTTAATTTTGGCAGCATTTTACTGAAGAGCAGGCATTCATGCAGCTAAATTATCTTTGCCGTTTCTGGTTTTAACTCCAACTCCATGACACTAAATGTTGGAGTGCATATCTCTTAGTAAACACAAAGAATATGGTTTCTGATATATATTTTTTTTTCCCAAATCCATCTCTTAACATGGAAATTGAATTAGAACTTTTATTACTTTTTGCATAATTTCCCTAGCCAGGCAAGCAAGATCATAAGAAAAGGATTAGCAAAACTAATATATTGGGATGGAATTTTTGCCCTTCAACACATCTAGAGCCTTATTGAGAATAGGGAGGATGATGACAGAAAGTCTACCCTCTACCCCCACTCTTCCCCCTCCACCTTGGCATTGATATTATTTGTAAATATACTGCAGGCTTTAAAAATACCACTGAACAGCTATGGAAATGAGTAGATCACCATTCCTGAAGAAAGGGACAGAACATGTTGGGTTTTTTCTCTTCCCCACTTGCTGGTTGAAAGGCCTGAGAAAAACCAGGTCTCTAAAACTGGATATTGGAGAAGATCTTGTAAATAATGAGACTTGACTACAGAAAGTAGTGTTCAACCATAAGCATTATAAAGATGCTGCCTCTGTAAAATATTTCGGTTCAGTGCGGACTGAAAAGAGCAGAATTTAGGAAACAGCTTTTTCCTGTACAACTGCTCGCACTCTAAAGGCAATTATTATTTTTAAAAATTACTGTGTAGGAGTACTTAGAGAGACTTTAAAATGTCTTGTGGCCTGGTGCCGATTAGCAGATCCCATTCCTCTCTCGTGTCATGGGCAGTATTGCAAACACCTGAGCTATCAGCTTGCTAAAATGCATGTATAAATAGTCTGTGTGGATATTTTCATAGGTAGTGGGTTATAAATTGTTTTCAAAATGCCTCCTCAACATGTTTCTTGCCCAGATTGATTAAATAAGGGTAGACCTTTAGAGATTTAAACACTCTGGGTTTCCAGGTGTATTGAGGTATTTATGGAAGTGAGGCTTGAGAGCTCCACTTTCTTCACTAAAGCTTTTTAGAACTGAACCCTTATTTATACACTAATATCCTTGTTGCAGTGCATTAAAGCATTCAAGGGACTAGTAGTTTGCAGGAATATGCCCTAAAAATATCTTAAAATACTTTAAAAAATGGTAGGTGTAGCGATTCATTTGTTCTAATTTTGCTCTGTGTGATGAATGTTCTTCTAAATTTACATAAATGGTATCATTTAGTGTGTCTTGGAAAGAGGGAAAAAAAAAAAAGGCAAGAATACTCCCTCTTCCACTAATTGCCAGAGGTTTTGAAAACCTCGAAACACCTTAACAGTTGTTGAAAGGGATAAGGAGAGTGACGCACGCATGCACAGTTAATGCACCCAACTTGCAAGGAATAATGCTTTTGATTTAGTTACACTCTGGCTAGTTTAGCTTGTACTTATTTTAGTTCATCTGTGATCGCTTTTAATAAGAAACATTCAATTAAGCTGTTAAAATTGGTGTTTAAGCCATGTTGAAATGCTGTGAAATGTGTGTACTCAAGTTTGACGCTCTTCAGTAGTTCCATGTGTTTCCCTGTATCTGCTGGTATTTTTCTTCAGAGCTGCCAAATTTTTAATAATTGTGTTATTTTTAGGGGCCTAAAATACACAGTTTAATTTTCAAGAATGTGAATCTTCCCTCTTATAAGGCTTCTTGAAAACCAGACGCTTCTCCTGTGTTGTCAAAATACCTCATTAATCCCCTGGAAACGTTCAAAGAATTTCAGGAGACTTTTCAGATGAAAGTACCGTGCCTCTTAAAGCCTGTCCTACAGCTCTTCATTACAGTACTACAGTGCCGTGTATTTTGATGGAAAATTATTTTACTACAAAGGTTTTGCCAATACAGAGCAGCTCAGTAAAGCTTAATAAAAGCAGCGATTTTGGGGAAGCCGAAGTAATTCTGCAGTGCCAGAGGATGGGATAACGTTCCTGGCGAAAGAACAACAATTCTATAGCTCTGCTTAGTATTTCCTGTTACCTCTTTTAAAAGAAATGCAACTTCCTTGTTTCCATCTGTGCTAATATCTTTCTTTTCTCAGAAGTGACCTTGTGACCAGTACTTCTTATGAAATATCTTTATAATAATAGCCATATTAAAGTTATTGACTTCAGGACTAAATATTATCAACTACATTGTGACACGGGATTTGATATCCAAGGTTTAATTGGAAGATTTCTGCATTTTTGACCAGAAGCATATGAGAAACAAACCATCTATGCATAATGTGGTAGAATTATATTTAGTTCTAACAGCCAAACACAGAGATTCCTTTAAAAAGTTCTGATTTCTTCTACACACCTATTCCTTAAAAAAATACACATTTCTAATTTTTTTTATTTGTTTGAAATTTTAATTAGTATTTGGGGATACATTACACAAAACTGAAAAAAAACCCCTCAAGTCTCTACCATGTAATTAAAAAAAAAGGTCTATTACTGAATTGTGTTACTTGCCATTTACTGTATTTTTCAAGTCTTCTAGAAAAGATATAGCATTCCTTCTGGATGTAAATACTTCAATAACTTGTAAAAATCAAAATGGGCTAACATTGCTACACACTTGTTTAGCCTTCCAGACTTCAGAAATTGCTTTCTTTTTTAACATCTCACTGAACTTCACTATATTCATGAGAGGTTTGGAAACTAAAGTACACAGTATGCAACACTGAAATGGTTTCTAAATGAAACTGGTCTTAACTATCGCAGTCCTTAAGAGTCCGTATTTTGGGAATACCTTATTAAATGCATTATTTTTTTAATGGGTAATTTCCCAATGGATTCCTTAGGATGGTAATGGATGACCTTTTAAATAAATCTAAGTAACAGTTACATTTTCGGGGGGGTTGGGGTCAAAATATTCTGGAATTTTTGAAGTTTTTCTGACACAAACATCTGAAGCAACCTTTTCAAGAGCTTTGCATGTTCTTCACCTCCTTCCCTGTACTGTAGTGGTGGTGCTGTTACTTTACATCTTCCTGAAGCTGCTTCCTGCCTATCCTGAATCAACTCGCCTTTCAGCAGTTGGGTCTCATTGCATCTCACTGGGACATTTAAAAATGGCTGTGGAGATCAGTAAATCCAGAATTTAAAAGAGTAAAAGGATTTAGTAAAAGGATTTAGTAAAAGTCATCTCTAGAAAAGTGCATATTTTTTAGGTGTGTGTATGAATCTATCAAATTTCATATAAATCTTTCAAATCATGTATATCTCTGCATATCTGTTGGTGTGATATTTACAGGTAGAAATCATGGGGGAGTTCTGCATCCCGCGTTCTACAGGTGCTTGCAAGGTGAGCGTGGTCTCATCTTCTCTAAACCAGTTAGGGCTGGGTTTAAATGAATGCTGCCCGTGGAGCATTTTGACAGCCCCGTGGCAACTGGCGTGGTTAGTTGCAGACTTAATTTAGGCATGTGCTAAAATGTTGTGGTGGAGTGGATAAGGAATCCATGATCCAGTCCCTCTCCTCACTTCACATCAGAACAGCAGCTACCAGCAGCTGGGGAGTATTTGGCACCTATTTTTCAAAGAGCACAATGATCCCAATTATTAACTGCAAGATATTTTCCTTTGGGATTAGAGTGAACCCTGTTGATCTATTTTATAGCAAAACACAGCACAGGGAAACTTCTCACGAGCAGAAAATCACTACTTTTTATAAAGAGCAGTGTGTGTTTGACTCTGGAATGATGTTCCTTGGCATATTCCCCTGCAGGTCTTGAGTGAAGTGGCGTTCTGTAGTAGTGGAATTTAAACTTTTCTTCTTTTCATTTGCAAAAATGATAATATCCCATGTTGGCACAGAGCAGATGAAAGTGGTAATTGCACAACATGCAAAGATAAAATATTTTGGGGGTGGGAGGTAAGAGCAGAGAACATTATGGATTTATTTTATCTTTTTCAGAATTTTGAAGTGGGGTGGTGAGAGCTAGTGAGAATGTCAAATTGTACATTTCAATATACTGTAATTGATATATTGGACTAATTAAGAAAACTCCACCCTACACCAGGTAGTAAATGCACCCTTGCTCTTGTATTGCTGCTATCACACCTTTAACAAAGCTCGAACCTTTGGACTTAATGTACAGAAATAATCACGTCTCTCTTAATAATCTTGGATATATTTTGATATAATGTCCAAAATGCTTGAGAATCCAATATGCTTTTTTGTTCATGACAGGCATCCAAGTCATAAANCTGCAAGATATTTTCCTTTGGGATTATAGTGAACCCTGTTGATCTATTTTATAGCAAAACACAGCACAGGGAAACTTCTCACGAGCAGAAAATCACTACTTTTTATAAAGAGCAGTGTGTGTTTGACTCTGGAATGATGTTCCTTGGCATATTCCCCTGCAGGTCTTGAGTGAAGTGGCGTTCTGTAGTAGTGGAATTTAAACTTTTCATCTGTTCATTTGCAAAAACAATAATATCTCGTGTTGGTACACAGCAGATGAAAGTGGTATTTACAAAACATGCAAAGATAAAATATTTTGGGGGTGGGAGGTAAGAGCAGAGAACATTATGGATTTATTTATCTTTTTCAGAATTTTGAAGTGGGGTGGTGAGAGCTAGTGAGAATGTCAAATTGTACATTTGAATATACTGTAATTGATATATTGGACTAATTAAGAAAACTCCACCCTACACCAGGTAGTAAATGCACCCTTGCTCTTGTATTGCTGCTATCCCACCTCTAACAAAGCTCAAACCTTTGGACTTAATGTACAGAAATAATCACATCTCTCTTAATAATCTTGGATATATTTTGATATAATGTCCAAAATGCTTGAGAATCCAATATGCTTTTTTGTTCATGACAGGCATCCAAGTCATAAATATCAGGGTACTCAGTCTCTCAGGTTTTAGCTTAGTGGGTAGTATTCACTGTGTTGTAACCTTGCACTGATCAGCATCACTGATCCACCAGAGGATAAAATAAATGTTATTTTATTCTATTTTATAATATTTCTTTGTAGATGCTTTAAAGAGAAATATATATTAGAGAAAAGTTGATGTAAATAATTTTAATAATTAACTGCTTCAGTAAATATGTTCACTCTAAGAAACAGTATAATTTATTATTCTTGATCAAATTCTATCAATCTTTCCGGTAACAATCACTGAACTTGGTTTTGTCTTTTAAATACGTTTTGAGGAAGGATTTCTAGATAGGGATATTTCAAATGAGTTACAGGCTGCAGATTAGGGATAGAAATTGCAATCACTGTGAATTATTTTTCAATCTTCTGTCACTATGGTTGTTTCTACATAAATCTTGGGGTTTTTTCTGAAGACAGGACTGAGCTTAGTTCAGAGCTACTACTCTTTCTCAAAATTTGTGTTAAAAATTAAGATTTTAAGACAATAGAAAACTTTAAGACTCGTTTTCCCATAAAGAACAGACTTCATTTCTCCCTTTCTGATTTGTGTTAAACAACTTTTACACGCAATTCAGAAGTTTCTAGGATTTGAGGTGTGGATTTACAAAAAAACCTTTTCAAAGAAGTCTTTATAAGCCTAATGTGTCTGTCTGCCTTATACAAAGTGTTAAGAAGGAGGAGGGCAGTTGCAATAACAAGCTGCTCTGCACTAGTTTTTGCTGGCTTCCTTACTTAATCTGCAATCTGATACATTTAAGAATGCTCTATACCAAAATAACATTAAATCTAATCCTACAAACGTGTACTACATGCTTGGCTTGGTGTACCCTGAATAATCCTGTTGAGAGGTATAGGGCCTGTTAATTTAGAAACCTGCCCTAGTAAAGGCAGATATTTAAAATTGGAATGGCTTTGCCTGCAAACCCCCCTTGAATTGCTGTGTCCTTGTTCTTCGTGTGCTATTGACAAACCTCCCCGGCCCCCTAGTCCAGGAAAAGCTCAAACCCACGGCTCTCATCCTGGCCTGGCACCTTGTTGCCGTGTGTAGGATGTCAATCAAAGTTTTGACACGTGTGACAACCTTGCCCTGTTTGTCTCTGACAGGAAGGATGGTTATTTGTATGCTAATCCTGCACACCACTGCCCCAAATCAAACTGCTGGTGAATGATTTAGTGGTCCAAGTCTAGGCTGCTCCCTACAACCCATTGGCAGCTCGTGGGCTCTGCTCCCCACAGCTTTCCTGGGAGGCAGCAGTAGGAGGTGAGACAAAACTTTACTAAAAACCCCTGAGGTTTTGTGTTGATGCTTGTGAATCTTGGGTTCTCGATTCACTTTCTCTTTGTGCTCCAAAATTGTGCTGATGAACAAGTGCTGTGTACTTAGCAGCTTTAGGCTTCTGGAAGAATACGTTCATTTTTATTAAGATACTGTATTCGTGCTTTTTTTATGCTCCATATAATAATTAAAAAAAATTAAAATCCAGCATGACATTGAATACTTTTAACAGGGCCACTAAAAAGTAAATTAAAATGTATTCTTTCTGCTCAGAACTTCGCTTACTGAAACAATCTTAAAACCTAGAGGAAATGCTGCACACGCTGCAGCAAACGTGCTGGATTTAATGAGCCTGGCTGCACTCTGAAGTTAGCCAAGAGCACTTCCCCCAGCACCTCCTTACCTAATTCAGTCATAATGCGGAGTGAACTGCTGGGAAGAGAGTCAGAGAGCAAAACAAAGAGCACGGGCTGCTCCACGAGCACACATCCAGCAGTGAGTGTCTTCTGTGCTCTCCTGAGGCTTTTCATTATGACCCTGATGGGTCCCAGGCAGGGTCCCCAGTGTCTCTGTCTGCAGGTGCAGCCCAGCCTGAGCGTTTCCCTGTAGTCGCCATAACAGCGCCTTTCCTTATTCTCCCTATTCCTCGTGGGTTCTCATCTGACAATTACAGGTAAAATGGGTTTTATAAGAGCACCCCTGAAAGGTGTAGGGTAGGTGGTAGCACCCAGTGCAAGTCGTTCAGCAGCTTGGCCATGGGATGATTTGAAGGTGAGCACCAGAAGCACAACCTCTCCCTGCTGTGGGGAGCAGGTGCTTGTTCCCATCCACCTCTTTTCCCTCCTTGTACAAATATGCTTCCTCTGCTACAAGATCCCTGAGGTTTACTCTGAATAAAAGCCAGTATATATTTACAAAAATTTGCTGTAATTTGCCAGATTATCAGTCTTGATGGGTATATACTGTGTCTGAACAAATAACTCTGGAGCTAACTACCCTGAGTAATCTTGTTATTAATCACATAATCTCACTGTGGTGGCAGATAAACAGTTTTCTTCATGACCGGTTGAAAAAGTAATTTTTATCTGTTTTATATATGTGTTCGTATAAATATATGTGTTAGGTTATTTTAGCAGACATACAACCACTTTATAATTTTGTCTGATTTAACCAGCATAAATCCTTTTCTTCTGAGACCCAGCTCTTTCTCCTCATCCTTCTGGTTTTAAGGTGTGCTATTTGAAAAAAGTTAGTTCTTGCCACCGCCTCCCACGTGCCTCCTGTTTGGCTTATTTGTGCAGCACTGACAATATTATGTAACAAGTATGCTGTTGCTTTTAGCAGAGTATCAAAAAGCTGATGTAGGGCACAAGTATTTCTTATAGACTCCCCCTCTCCCCTGTCCCAAAAAAAAAAAAAAAAAAAAAAGGAAGAAAAAAAAATTGGAATGAGAAGGAAACAGATTTAGAAAATTATTGCAAGCATGTTGAGTTTCCCAGAAAAATTCTTGCCTAAGTGGAAAGATGTGATTTTTGTCACTGCAAGCCTGGAAACCACTATCCCTGCAAGGCACTCAGGAACTGACCCTCTTACCCCCAGTTTTGAAGGACTGTTTGATGCATGCTTTTGAACCCTGGTTCTTTGGCTCCTTAAGCTCCAGCTGACCCCTTGTGAAACCAAATCTAGCCCAGGCCTGGTGTGTTTGTCTGCTGAGAAAAGGCTCTGAGGAGCCCCTTCCACAGCCCCTGTGCTTCAGGAGCTGCCAGCAGCGCTTTGCTTCCCAGACTGGGTGGTGGCACCCAGAGATAGCATCCTCCTGGTAGGAGGAATAGAGCAGATACTACCGGTGGCTTTGCTGCCTCCTTCTTGGTTTGCTACAACAATAACAAAGAAAAAAAAACCCCAAACAATCCAATTTGTGAATTCATCCTCACTGCAGTGCTGCTTGCTGGAGGCAGAGCTGCTGATGGGGTGGGTGGAGGATACTCTGTCAAGTTCTGTGTCCACCCATGCCTAAGGTCTGGTGATCCCCCCAATCCCTTCTTCCTTCTGCTATGTACAAGGCGGAGGAGTAGGTACAGCTCTGGCTTTTATATGAAGAAGCAAGAGAAGTGAAAGGGTTAACAGCTGCACCCTTTTCCCTGCTTTCCCTGAAATTCCAGAGTGCTGAAAGATGACAGATGCGTCATGCCAGTGTAGGTGACTGTCCTTCCTCATTGCCGAAATTTGGGGGGAAAAATTATTAAATTGCAAATTTAAGAGATCTTGTCAAGAGAAGACAACATCAGCTGTCTTTAGATGGGACCCCTGCTTTCTGTTCCTAAAACTAAATGCAGCCACCAAGACATCTGCATCTGGACAGATCACTCTTCCGTAGATTTGTGGTCTTGCTGTCAGTTTTCCATCCTCCCTCTGCTCAAAATGAACACCAGCAAACTGGGCAACTCCCCACTTTTTAGTGATCAGGAAAGAGTGACAGTTTGTGTGCTCCAAACTGAGTGGTTTTGCTGCAAGATTAATTCTGGAGATCTTCTGTCATTTTGGATGTGGAGGAAGGGGTGGGGGGCTCTGTGTGCGTGTGAGCAGAGGCTGCCCACTGCATGCAGCAGTTTTGGGAAGGCAGAAAACCCCACTGAGAGCAATCCAACATTCCTCTGTGTTCTGCATTGCTGCTGCCACAGCTTCCCCCTCTCCCCCAAAAGAAAAAAACCCCACGCGATTCAAAACCACAAGAAAAAGGTCCTATATCATTGTATCAGCACCAAGTGCAGCAAGTCCAAAGATGGTTAAATTATGGCAGCAGACATTTGGCTCTGCCAGATTTAAAAGGTCACCACCAAAGGGCAGGCATGGAAAAAAGATCCAGTAAAGGGGTAACAAAGAATAGAGGCCTGAATTCAAAGCATGTTGCTGTATTTGTCCCAACATAAATGATGTCTAGTCCCACACATGATATTTATATCAAACGTTTCTTCTCATGGTCCTAACTGCATTGAGCATGCTGTTGTTGCTTCCTTAATGCAATCTCCAAAGGTCAATCAAGTTATAGAGTCAGGCTGATGAGATTAGATATTACTTTAAAAAATGACCAAAAAACCTGCATTTGGAGAAAGGCCTGAACCACGACTCCAATATAATTCTGTCTGGTTTGCTCCAGGTCCCTGTATCTTTTCCTGGAAGCACTGTAAACTGAACCCATCTACTGTAGCTCCAAGAGTGCTTTCTCATTCTCTGGTGATAGCTGAGGTATCTGCATGTTCTTGGGGAGAGATGAGGGAGTCTTCTGGGTGCAGGACAAAAATAAAATGACACGTTCAAGTGCTTTTTTTAATGCTCCAGGGAGATTTTACTATCTGAATTGTGTGCAGTGAGCAGGGATTTTTCATTTCATACATCATTCACGACTTGCTGCAGTGATTCCAAAAAGTCCCACAAGCCGAGTCGCTGCTTGCACCAAAGCACAGAATTCTGGTCTGTGATTTTTAACAACGGATGTTAGAGGCTTTTTAGGGCTTCACCCAAAATTTGTGGTACAAGAAAAGGAGTCGTGTCTGAGGTTGGTGAAGGAGATACAGTAATAACTATGGCAAAATCCAGCCTGCTTTTAGCTTCCCCCCCTTCCTTGTTCTCCTGTTGCAGTAAGCTTCATGCACAAGGGAGGTGAGCAGGTCCCCAGCTTTGTGTTTAGTCTACATGTGAAAGTCTCAGGGTAGCACTAACCAAGGACTTTGGTTCACATTAGGCTGTTGCACTGATACAGAGCTGTGAGCAGCATGTGAAGTTTGTCTAGTTTTACCCCCACATGCATTTATTTAGGCGTAGTCAACACCTTTCCCAGCAGTTGCAAAGTGCCTAGGATGAAATACCAAAGGTGAGGTGATTTAAATCTAGTTTTATGAGTATTTCTCATCTGCTTTAGAACCTTTGTAGCAAATGCATGAATATTTAATTGCTGTAGTAAAAAGCAGGTGGGGGCAAACCTCTTCTAGCAATGTCACCTGTGAATGCTGAAGTCAGACTGGCCTTCTGTGTCTGCCAGCAGAGTTGAAGTGAATGGCTACACAAGACTCTGGACAGATGGGTGAGCATCTTGTTACACAGCAATTACCACACATGTGGCCACCGTGGGCTTCCTGGCTCTTTCTGTAGTCTCAAGAAATCAAGCAACCTAATTACCTGGCAGTCCTTATAGATCAGCTGTGTTAAAGGCACAGTTGTCACTGGCGCCTCAACATTGCACTCTTTAGAAATGAAGGAATGGAAATGGGGCAAGTAATTTCTTTTTCTTTTTTTTTTTTTTTNGAGAGCAGGGCAGCTGCATCTCCTCCTTGGCCCATGCTGTGAGAAAGTGGGAGAGGTCAGGCTGCAGAGCTGACACATGATGGCTGGATGGGCAAAGCAGTGAAGGCTCTGGGCGGTAGCTCTCTGAGCAATGTTGGCTGATGTGGCAGCATATAAGATTCTCTCTCAGCCTCCCTGGTACTTTTTTTTTTCTGTTGGCCTCCTGTAGCCCAGTACCATTCTGCTCCATGCCCTTTCCCTGCGTCCCCAGCCTAGGTTTTCCAGTTTTACAGCTCCTTTCTGTCAGCGTGAGGGAAGTGCTGGTGGGAACCTCCTCAGACAGATCCTACCAAAGCCCGGACATACTAGTCAGGAAAGAGTTAAAAGTGTGGGGGAACACGGCCAGTGCAGGCAGCACAACAGGGGCTCAGGGACCTGTGGACACTCAGGGAAAGGCAGGAGTGAATGGCTCAGCAGGAGGACCCCAGAGAATCTTGAGCTTGGACTGTGAGGGGATGAAAGCTCCAGAGTTCCTTAGCGCAGGAGGTTCCTTCGTTCGGGGCCCCTCCTCGGATGCACCAGCTCAAACTGTTCTATGTTACTGAGCCATGAATAAATTGCTTCATGGATCCAGACATCCAAGACTCTGCTATGGGAAAGCTGGCCTGGCTGTGTGAGTGTGGTGTGTGTGGGGAACCCCACAGGAACCTGTCCCTGTCGGGTCACTGGGGCTGCCCCAAATGGGCTTTGGTTCCAGCTCAGGCGGTGGAGCAGGACTGCCAGAGAGGCTCTTGCATGGTCGGGCAGGGAAGTTTCCTTAACAAAAAGCCAGCAATTGTGATCCCACCCAGTGCCGAAATTTCAGCCTAAGATTCTCAGAGTTATTTTTGTAGGCTTACAGACCTGCCCTGCCAAAGGAGCTCAGCACAATGCTGCCAAGTCTATCCAGAACATCTGCTCTGATCCATCCTTTGGTTCTGCCAAAGCAGAGTTCGTCGGAAGGGCCCTTGGACGGGAGTTTATGGTTGCGTTTCCCCATTCTTACGGCAATTCCCCCTCGGTTGGATGTAGGGCCTGCAGAGTCCATTTATCCAGTTCCAGCCCCTTCATCTGGCACTCAGCACCTACAGGAGGGCAGGAATCTGAAAACAGGCTTTGTTATGACAGAGATCTCCAGATCTTGTAGCAGATGTTGCTGGTGAGAAGCAATTTTGTTCCAGCCAAACCTTCTTCAGCTCGGCTGAGAAGATGCATAGAGAATTTCGTAAGGCTACAGGCTTTGGCAAGGAAACTCAGCGTTTACCAATGCCAGCTCCTCTCTATATTTCTTTTTGAAGGCTGTGTAGAGCAAATGATCTCTTCTCTGTCTCTGTGAAACAGCTGTAAATTTCTCTTCCTTTAACCCCCCCCACCCATTAAACAGCCCTGACAACAGCCAACAGTTATCAGATGCAAAATGAACTATGTGCCTGGGATAAAGAGTTGTGTATCTGCCTCTCCTTGATCGATCCACTGGATGTTTTGTATGCCAGTACTTTAATTTAAAATATTCCCAGGAAGAAGAAATCCCTGGTAATTTCCATAACAGCCTTCTAAGAAGTCTTGTCACCTTTTAAAAAGACATTTGCTTCCCCTTTTCCCTCTCTCCCTCCCCAGTTCCACATGTGTGTTTTAACCTTATCCTCTGTATACAGACTGCTGCTTTACCATGTGCTCTAGACCTCTCTGCTTTGGGCCCAGAAGATCTTACCAAGATGTTTTTAGCTTACTTTAAGTCAGTGCTTGTGATAATCCCTTTCCAGTAATTCCCCGGCCCTAAAAAGCCATGGGGAAAAGTCATATGGGAAGTTCTGCCATAGGTGTGAACCTGGGACTGCAGGATTTCTGCCCAAGGTATCTGTTCCCTTAGAGCTGAGAAAATGTCCCTTTCTGGTTTTTATCGTCACAGAGATGACTGAGGGCTTGTGAGTGATTTGCCTACAACAGAAAATGGCTTTGTGGCGTAGTGAATTTATCCAAACTCTCTAAAAAATTAAGTCAATTCTGCTTGTTTTCTTTTTCTGACCATGATGATTCTACCCCAAAGGGAGATGGGGAAAAGTCATATGTCTTTTAAGGATTAATTAACAAGTGAATAATGCATTGGTTTTTCATCTGAGTAATTTTGTATACTTTGATTGATTTTATTCTGGTGAATAATTCTCTGCACATTGCCCATTTATGGTGCTTGTAGTTTGAGGTGCTGCAGGAAAGTCATGTTTGAGTTCAGCAAAGCCGATGAAGCTTCTCAAAGTGCTCGGCAGCCCTGCTGGTTTTTGGAATCAGAGGAGAATTGGGCCAGTGTTGAGCCATTTATAAATCCACTCCCAGCCTACCCGACGCACGAAAAGAGGGGTTGACCCTGCTGCAGACGGCTCACGTGAGGTCGTGTACACCCACCTAAAGTGTGGCAAAGGCATCAGAGAAGAGATTCTCAGGGGTGACCCCTGGTACCTAAAGGGCACTTGATGTGCATGAGCACTGGAAAACTTGTTTGGAGTGTGGTAGTCTGATTAACTATTGAACTGCAGCCCCTATGTAAATTCATTGTGAATTTCGAAACTACTGCTATCACAGTCCTTGTTCTGTAAAATCGCAGGGCGGGATGCATTTCCCACAGAAAAATTGCCATTTTTCCTCTCCTCTTGCCACAGTGCTATTAAGTGCAAAACGTCTTTATTTTATGAAGTTTTTGTCACCACTTGTTTTGGGGAAAGAGGACCTGTTTTAAGGAAAAAAAAATTTGATTACGATACTGTTAGTTAAGCAGCTCAGTGAAAGGTTTGTTATTTTGTTTTCACTATTAAAATATTCCTTAATGCACCTTGCTGGGTCTCTACCTCTCTTGTAATATTCAATCAAGCCCTTGTTTTGTGAGAAATGTGACAATGCATTGTTGGCACTTTACAAACCTACAGCCCTCGGCAATAGATAATGAGAGGCAAGGTTTTTTCCCTGTGCAGGACACAATGAAATTTTAGACAGATGAATGCTAAGAGAACCCTATGTACCAAAGGCAATGTTTACTGCATGTAATACATATCATTGTTTGTCTCCTGTAGTGAAAAATACTTGTGTCACGCTGTTAAAATGTACTCCTGACAGAACAGAGCTTGCTATTATAGGGTCCATTGCTTAAAAAAATGATATACTGACAGAAATACAATTTAAGAAAATTTAACACCAAGGGTAGTCGACCATGCAGGCTACTATTAAGGGGCCAAAACTCAAGGCCATAGTTTTATTAAAAAAGAGGGATAGTTTATTTGCTAGTAGTAGGTAAAGTTAAAAAAAAAACAACATAGAAGGGAGAAAGAAAAAAATCAACTTGCATTCACATGGTCTCCAGTGTGTAAAAAATTAATAAAAGCAACAGTTCAATAAGATTTTATTGCAGAAATGTTTAAGTGAAACAGTTTAGGAATGCTTCAGATTTTTAAACAGTTCTGCTGCGGAGCACTGTAGCGCCACACTGCATAACAAATTGTTGCTTTCGGATGCAAGGCACACCCAGTGTTTTTCATAAAATGAATAGTGAGTCCTGGTTAATTTGAATCAGTTTGTGCATTCCTCCATATTTCTCTTTGGTTTCAGAAGCATAGTGAGATTAGCAGTTTACTGTGAGCAAATGCTGTGTTGTGGCTAAGCTTGCAGGGTTAAATCGTCAGATGTTGGCTTTAAGTTAATAGTGGTCAACTTACTGGTCACTAATTTGGATCTAGAATTCATTTGCTCCTTCCCAGTTCTTCATTGGAAATTTCTAATTGCTGGTTCATGATGTGTGTCGGCCTAAGGGGTACCAACAAGCCATTTGGTTTTTATCTGCCTTGTGCATATATTCAGCAAAATAAACAATGCAATTTGGTGAAGTTTTAACTTCTCAAACGCTAACTGGACAACACTTGTGCAGAAGACAAAAAGAGTTATTTCTGTATCCAGTAGATTCACTGAAGTGTAAAATGTGAGTGTCTGAGTCCTCAGAGCTTGAAAGCTCCCCAACAGGTTTGATTTTGGGTGATGCTGGAGTACTTGGATGTTCTAGGAAAGGCAGGGGATACCCACCAGAGTGTCCATCTTAACCATACAAATGTTGGGTTTGGAATGAGTGGACACAGCTCTTTCAGATTTAACAGACAGCTGACTCTGGGGCAAGCTCTTTATTTGGAGATTTTTTGGGAAATTGCCTCTTGTTTTTACACTTGCAATAGGAGATGGGGTTTTTGGAGATTGCTCTTTTTTCCCACAGAATATCACACAATTTTTGTGTTCATCAAAGCAAAATCTTCCCCAGAGATGAGAGGAATGGACAGGTTTAAACAAAAGAGCAATTGAACATGTACATTAAGGCATTTTTTAAAAGTGAACATTTATTCAGATGCTTCTTATTTTACATGGAAAAACATGCAGAAAATTCTCTGATATCACCCAGGGACACACTGCATTTTTCATTAATTACATCTGGTCATCAGGTACAAGAGTTTTTTCCTCCATCAAAGTAAAAAGAGGTTTAAATTTTTTTGTTGTTGTTCCTCACTTATTTTGGCTACTAAAAGAACATTCTACCATGCTGATGGTAAGATGAATATATTCACCACAGTACAAAAAATCTAACAAACAACCAAACGAAAAAACACCCTAGAAATAATTATCTAATATTATAGTTATATTCCTGAAGATTGCCAATAATATAACACTGTTTGTATGAATTAATTGTTTACCCTCCTGCCATGAAAATACTGCAAGCTCGTATGTGCCCTTTTAAGCACATCTAGAAGGTGTCTGTCGAAGCTTTCTGAATTTCTGGACTCTGAACCTGGAGATGGCTCTGCATATAAAATCGTATCGAGTGATGTCATCACTTGTATTTTTGTGGTATCAAGGCCTAAATACTTGTTAAACCTTCAAGTTAATAAATTAGTGTTGAAGAAAATTA
This sequence comes from Platysteira castanea, assembly GCA_013397175.1. Classification (NCBI taxonomy): domain Eukaryota; kingdom Metazoa; phylum Chordata; class Aves; order Passeriformes; genus Platysteira; species Platysteira castanea. The sequence goes on from VYXC01005734.1 coordinate 498,809, forward strand.
TTCATTTTACACAAGATTTCAACAGAGTTTGAAAGAGGTGGTGCGAAAATTAAGTTCTACTGCACTCTCTAAAGAAATATTTCTGTTGCAAACGATTTGTTTATTACAAACTTAGGTCTGAAATCCATTTTCCTTTGCTATTCATACTTTTTTCTCTTTGTTTGCTTTTTACATTTCTCAAAGATTAGGGCAATAAAAGCCAACAAAGCCAATTTTGGTTTTGTAGTCAATTTTACTTGCAGGTTCTGAATTCTGCAATGTGTGGGTGTTCCAGACTGCATTAAAATTACTCAATATTTCAATATAATTTTTAACTGTAGGGTTGTTTTTTTTATTCTGTCTCACACACTGTGCAGACAGAATTTTTATGTTTTCTAAAAAACTTCTATTTCAAGTATACATGTACACATTTTTTGCTGAATAGTTCCTTTATAAAGAGCTTCCTTTTGTAGTAGTGATCACTGTAGGTGAAATACTAGTTCAAGCATAAGCACAAAATACCAGTGTTTTTGGATAAAACTTCAAATAAAGAGAAATCAGGTAGAATTATTTATTTGAACATGCGTTCTGAAATGTAGAATCACCTTTAAAAGAGCAGGTGGCATGCTGGTGACCATCTCCTCTTCCTCGAGCTGGGAAGGCCTTCTCTCTGCCTTAGAATAGCTGCCCCTTCCCCAAAAGCAGCAATTAACCTTTCCAGCGGTCTCACATCTGGCCAGCTGCTGAACCATGTTCCACCACGGGGAAAGGTCACCAGTGGGTATTGGGAAACGGCCCCAAAAAGTACTAAGGGGGAAAAAGATTATAAATGGATTCGCTGTGGAACTGGACATGCACGTGGAACCAGCAGCTGAGGAGAGCGGGTGAACCTACATTCCTGACATATTTCATTGTCCTTAATTTCCAGAGCCCAAGGAGCTGCTGGGAGGGTGAAAGCACAGGGATTGGTTCAACCCCTCCACACAATACAGCTCTGGAAACCCCCTTACAGATGATTAAAGTGTTAGTGCACTGTGGGCAGTGTTTACCACCCCAATCAGAGCAATGCTTTTTTTTTTCATCACTTTCTTACGCTTTGCGCAGTTTTGCTGATTTCACCTCTGTTTGTCTGGTGCCTTGGTTTCAAATTCTCATCAATGGTGCTGTTGCTGAGACCCATGTGGGGCCCTCATCATGCCTCTGCAAGAGACAGAGGCAGGGATGGTTGTGTCTGAAGTAGTGCAGGAACTGCAAAATCTGCAGAACTGGTTCTGTCAGATTTGTTTATGCCAGACAAGTCACCAGAGAAGACCCATGGTTAAAATTACAAAAGCAGAACTAGTAGAAAATGATAAATCTGTTGTGCTATCACCAAAAAAAAAAAATTAAGCCCTCCTCTTTTAGAGGCATTTTTAGATTTTCTCTTTACTGTAATGTGGATACACTCCTCTGTGTCCCTGTGCACAGCAGGGGGTTGGAACTAGAAGATCTTTAATGTCCTTTCCAACCCAAACCATTCTGTGATTCTGTGATTCCACACACGTGTGTGTAAACAAAAAAAGAGAGGGAAAGAGGATAATGACTATTGCCCATTTGGTGCCAGTCCTGCAAATCTTCCTAATACGAGTGAACCTACTGAGTACAATAAGAGTATTTGCTTGTTTAAAAATTTATACGACTTATTGGAGAACTGCTTATGATGCAGTGATATGATACAGCAACACAAAGCTTTCTCCCTCATAAACCAGGGAGCTCTTACTGTGAATCTGTTTTATGTACCAGCTAGCCCTTGTGTGGAGGTGCTGCTGCTGAGGCTGCTGTGTGTTTCCATCGCTGCTGAGGCTCTGGCTCACCAGGAAATGCTTGCCTGGAGCCCCTTTAGGGCACGAGCCCTGTGCAAGGCTTGACGTGGTCACGAAGGGATGGGCCCACCAAATGACTTGTGTCTGTTTGTTTAGCACTGTAAGTGAGAATTCAGGAGGTTATTAACATAACCTCCTCTGTTCTGGAAGCTGGCCTTCCTCCTTCTCCTAAGCCTGCCTAAAAGAATTAGTTCAGGGGTAGAGGTTGGGCACAAGGAGCAAGTTTTGCCTAACTTTAGCTGCTCTCACTGAAACAGAACAATGCTGCAGATGCTGGAGGGGCATGGAAATAAATCACCCTAGAAATAAAAACTCTCTGGGATTTTTTCCTGCTTTTCAAATCAATGGGTGTTAGGTCAGCTTCTATCAAAGCAATAAGTTCAACAATCATCGGCTTGATCTGCGATTCTCCTTCCTCCTTTTCTTTTTCACAGTAGATGATGAATTTGGCAGAAGACTCAGAAATGCTGCGGTTCCTTTTCTGCATGCAATTAATTGATTAAATGTGAGATCACAAAATTTTCAACTGAATCCTTTTGAACACAGAATTTTTCATATGCTTTTGTTCTAATTGAGATGATCTGACAGGGCTACCTATAGTTTTCCATGTATAGGCTCAGTTATTGGTAGAAAAAAAGCTGTCATTCCAAGGATAGTGTGCAATATTTAATTTCAGCTAATGCCTGTGCCAGGAAGCATTTTAGTCGAGCTGTTTGCAAATATTCAGTGATTATAAAGCAGCCATTTACAGTGCTGAAGCAAACACAGGTGCAAATGTGAATTTCTGTCCTGTACTTTCAGAAGTATTCACTGATTCTGGAATTTCAGGTCTGCTCAGAGACGCTGTGATTATGTAAAAAAAACAAAATACTATTCGATGGCACATAAAACCTTTTTTGTTGGACAAGTTTGGAATCAAAATAAGATGAAAGGAAGCATTTGTTTTGGAAATAAATAGAAAATATGAAGGACTATGGAACTACAGAGCAAGGATCCAGGGGAAATATCTCTAACTGCAATATCCTGCACATTATTACTCCAGACTATGGGGTTTTTTCTTTCTACATTTTATAATCTATGAATTGAGATATCTTGGATAATTAAAATACCCTTTAATTAGTTTTAAGAGTAGGGGAATTTAATAGGCCTGTGGGAACACTCTAAATAAAAATAAAAATGCTAAGCAAAGCCTAGTTAACAAGCAGGCTTTTTCATTAGGATAAAACACTTCTCCCTGGCATCAGACATTTGTTCCTTTCGCGCATAAGTTTGGGGATTTTTTCCAGACAGACTCTTACAGTGTGGTAACACATGGTCCAATCCAGGAAATTGGTGTGGATATGATTCATCCCTCTGAAGTCTGCAATCTTTTCTTCATAGAACTAAGGAATATTCAACGCTATGAAAACCTGCCCTTCTAGAAATATTGACATTCAATATTGGCAAAATACTCTTAATAGGAATGTACTGTATCAGTATAATAAAACCATCTAGTACCAGTGGAAACCTCATAATTGTACAAACATGGTTTGTAAAGTATTACTCTTTTTTAGACTAGCAGGTTTTTGGTCTGCTCAGTCCTAAACAGCACCTCTCACCCTTATGGGTTTCCTAGCAGGTACTGAAGGAACACGTGGCAGAATTTGTGGCCATTCTCTGTACAAATAATCCATCAATAATTTCAGGTCAATTTAATACTTGCAAATGAATAGTGGGGAAATCCCTCAATAGAACTTTTGGGAGGAGTTAGAGGAAAAAGCAGCCTTTGCTTGTGTGGGGCAGCAGGTGACAAAATCCCTGCTGAGCAGTGGCTGCATTCAGGCAGCACTAAGCTGTACTTTGTGAGGGAAATGCTGGGTCTAGCAGGGCAGGCCTGGCTTACGTGGGCTGCTGCCACGATGTTTCTTTGCAAGGCTCGCCCTCTGTCCTGCCACGCAGAGCTGGCCTTGGGTGTGCTTCATATCTGATGTGTAACTGATTGTTCTGAAACGTCTCCCTGCCCTCTGATTAATACTTCTCCAGCTTCAATTAAAATGTAGCATGAAGGGCTTTGGCCTTATTATTTTCCCTTTTACGTGCATGTCTGTAAAGAGGGTAATTTTCATTTTTTTTAAATTAAAATCATCTCGAGTTGCCCTCTCATGCTAAAATGAACCACATCAAAATGAAGAGCTCGAGGCTAGATTTCCAAAGAGTTTGGACATAAGAAACCTCTGAGAGAATTTTTTCTGTTTCTCAAAATCCCGAGTTACACCCCGAAAGTCTTAATGTCAACTTATAGAACAATTTTTTTTATTCAAGAAATGAGGAATAACTGATGCTATGCAGGGCTGAGAACTGCTGCAGCTCGAGCCTTGTCTGGTTGGTTGTGTACTGCCTGAGGTACAGTGGCTCCAGGAAAGTAGCCAATTACAACAGTGAATTATGAACAGGAATGTTCCTTATAACCATTCTTACTACATTAATAAATAAGATTTTGGCGGGCTCCTTTCTAAAGGGGCCTGTTCTAATCCCCTCCCTTACAACTCTTACAACCAGTAGCTGGTTATAGAAAGACTCCTCCATTGCTTCATCTTACATCCTCCATCACACTTAAGAATGACCTAAAACTCACCTCTTAAGCTACCAAGAATCACAGAGTCGTAGAATCATTCGGGTTGGAAGATACCTTAAAGATCACACAGTTCCAGCTCCCCTAAAAAAACTTCCCACCTAACTTCACGGGTGGTAGGAAAGGTAGAGTAGGCCAAGTATCTATGGAACATGTCCTAAATTTGCCATGGTGACCGTGCCAAACATACCTTTAAATCCTCAGACAGGGTGGCAACTATCTGACTGGAAACATTGGAAGCCCCTCATTACGATTTAGAAAAAGCTTTATTTCTGAAATATAACTGGAGCTAGAAGAAAAATGCACTGCAGTGGAAGATGAGACTTGAAATTTGGGTGGAATGGTGAATTGGGTCAGGGTCTACACAAAAACATAATGTTTTAAGTGAGAGTGAATAAATATACACCACAGGGATGGACCTGACAGAAACAGAAAAGCCTGAATAGTAGAGAAAGATAACAATAAAAGAAATAGCAATAAGGGGGGGGAAATGAATAGAATGAGGTAGAAACAGACAAAGACAAAAGACTGAACAGTTGTAGGGAGGAATAAACCAAAGATCTGCAATCCAAGTTAGCATTTTATCTAATGGCCTATGTTTTGCTGGCAGAAACAAGATGGAAAAGACTGAGGCAGGCACCTCTGCAATTTTCACTACTTGCTGTTTCTCTAGTGAGTGTCCTTTGGAACTTGAGGTTTACAGGACTGGAGCAAGGATACAGAAGATGTGATCTGACTGTGCTTAAGTCAGGTCACCAGCAATGGCATGGAGCAGCAGTAGCTCCTTTTTGGTTTGACAGCATCTAATGTCTTCTCTCCCACCAAGTCTGTGGAATATTTTTCGGATACTTTATGGAGCAGCAGCAGCTGGTACAGGTGCCAGCACACATCTGACTGGGCTCTGCTGCACCCGCGGCAAGGAATATTTCCCCAGGGAGGAGGACACACGGTCACAAACTCAGGGTGACCTCAGTTTTGGAGGAAAGGCATGAAAATGTCCAGAGCCACTCCGTGCCGCTCCTCCCAATGGTGCCTTCTCCCACATTGCCCACTTGCATATAATTGAGCAACACTTTCATTTTTAAGAACAACCCCCCCCACTGCTTCCATGGCAGAGCGTATTCCCTTCCAGGAACACACATGGAGGTGCACACACCAGCCATGGACACAGTGCAACAGGGAGGGGCAGGGGGCTGCTGTGCTGGGCAGAGTGCATTAAATACTGTGACCAGTTCAGATCTGCCTCTTCCCCATCCCTCAAACCATCGCAGTAACCACCTCCTTGACTCCAGCAGCCTGCACCCACCCGAGAGCAAGGCAGCCCTGGGATATCACAGAGAGAGTCCAGAACAGGATGAATTTACCTGTTCCGACACCTCAGTGGAATGGGGTTGCTTCATTCACACTTTTTGCTCTCTTATCGCTCCTCATCACTTCAGCTTGTCTGTGCTCGCAGCAGGGCCGGCTGCTCATTGCTGCAACAGGCAGGCGAGGGATAAGCTGCACTATCAGCTCATCTTCAGGGGCTCAGAGTCCTAACAGCAGCAGGAACCAAACAAAATCCCTGTTTCCCCTTCTCCAGAGTGATGCCCAGTGATGATGGCTTGGCCACAGTGTTTTAATCTGGCAGGTCTGGTGTCTGGCAACAGGAGCAGAGGAACCGGTTTCAGAGGGAGGGTGGTGAAACAGGGTGAGACAACTTCTGCTGAGTTAGTCAAGATTTTGTGGGGTTAGGGGTATTGCAGGCGGAGGAAGATTTCATCCCGATCTCTGCAGTTATCTGGTGCCATGTCTGAGATGTAATTTGGTGATCCTCATTTAAAAATATGTGAAGGTCGGTGTGTAATACAATATATACATTATGTGATCTACAACTCGATGCTGTTTCTCATGGAATGATTTTTGCTGATGCTTTTGAGATTTTTTCCTCTACTATTCCCTCTTCATACTTGTATCAAAAAAATCCATATTAAAGCCACAGACAGATATTTCTCACAGAAGGTTCCCTAAGTTTCAGGGGGAAAGGGAGTGTTAATGTTACTTATGTATAGTAGAAATGTAGGGTTTGGTATGGGTTTGATTTGTCTGTTAGGTTTTTGTCCCTGAAAAAAACAAAAGCTACCTCAGGTTTCCCAAGAAATTTCAAAGTAAATATGGAAGTACTCTCCATATAATGCCTTGCAGTCTCTCTCCAATATTTTTTTCCTCTAAATCGTGTTATCTTGCTATGCTCTGACTTTGTGCAGTCCTTTACATCTGAATAAGTAGTATATGAAGAGAAATAAAGTCTGGATTTGATAGTCCTATAGAGCCTGCTTTCGTATCATCACATAACAATGTATGCTGTTTAGGAAAAATTTACTTGAGCTTTTATAATATCCCCCTGAGTGTTTGCCTGTGAGGGTCTCCACTGAATTTCAGAGGCTGACAACTCCCATCCTCCTATGTTTCCTCCTCAGTTTAAATTTTACCTTAGTGCAGCTCGGGAGGCCCCTGCTCTACATAAATAACAGATAAATTGACAAGACAACCTTGACCACATTGTGGCCGCATCTCCTGACAGTATGGAAAAATAAGAACTTCTCTTTTTTAAAGTAGATGCATGCTGAGGACCGTGGGGCAGGAGCTGTTGAGTTTTAATCCTAGATGGGATTAAATCCCAGACTGTCTCTGTCACCTTGATCAAACTGCTGATGAGGGGGATTTTCAGGAGTGTAGAAGACAGTTAGGCATCCCTCCCTGATTGAAAAGCCCGAGAGTTCACCATTTTACGGCCCTTTGTGCTCTGAATCCCCCCGCTTCAGTCTCTGTTCCTCTCCAAGGAAAGCCTGTGCCTTTCCTGTCCTGCAGGACAGCTGGGAGCACTCAGGAGTTAATGGCTGGAGTCCAAATCATCGCTAAAACTCCCTCAGTTTGGGTGGCTTTGAACAAAGGCAGTAGCCCCCAAACACGCTCCTTTCTAGAGCACTTTGCTACATGCCCGTTCAGCACGGAACAGAGAATTAATTCTTCTAATTGCCACCCCTGAACTCAGAGAGCCCGCCTGATCTCTTGGAGGGGAGATGAAGGTGGGCTGTGAGGTGGGAACCATCAATGCCTGCCTCTGTCAAGGGGTGCCTCCACCACCCAGGCACATTTGCTACCTTCAGGAAAGCTGGGGAGCAGCGATTACCCAGCACGGGCAGCGCTCGCCCGGGCTGGGGGCCCCAACCCCGTAACACATCCCTTTCTTAATACGACTTGATGGAGATAGAGCGGGGCCCCATCAGGTGTGAAAAGCCCTGCTGCTCCTGGCGTGGAGTGGCCTCCAGACGGCGATTTGGCGACGTCAATTTGGTCATGCTTGATTTGGACACTTAACGTGGTAAAGCGGGGTCCCTCTGCCCCCGACCAGCTTCTCAATTAGCGAGCTGCCTCCTGGAACGGCCTTGTTCCACAGTCCCTCCGGGCCGCTTCGGGGGTCATTAGGGTGAGAAAACTCCAGCGCCAGCTCCGGCTCCAGCCAAGGCGAGGGGAGCCGGGAGATTTCCTAAACACATATAACCCTTTTTCAAGTTGTTTGCTTTCATGGGATTGATTCGTGGCACATTAAGAAGCTTAAGGCTTCGGTATCTTCTTTAAACTGCCCACCTTATCGCCTCTACAGCTGACAGCTTCCTGACAGCCGGGGTGTAAGCAGAGATAACTAGTAGGTTAGTACACACACATATATATAATATACAAATATTACATATGCCGCCTGCTATTTTCTCCTTAAAAAAGGAACAGGGGGGAGCTTCTCATCTGTAGTCTCCGTGGTTTTGGTTAAAGAGCAGCCGCTGTGAGCAGTCACTAATTTTAACAGCAGATCTGGAGAGGTGTACGGGGGGTGCTGATACCCAGCTGCAGTCAGCGCAACATAATAAATAGGCAAATTTATGTCCTCGTCTCCCAAATTTCTTTCCTTTCTTTATTAGGGAGCAAACTATTGTTACATTAAATATTCAAACTACACAAAATCTCAAGGGCTTTCCTTTCCCACAAAGTGTTACCAGTATTCATGCATATGAAGAACAGTAACCCGTATACAAACGGCACCTTTTTTAATGAGCAATATATGTCAACATGACACCTTCTTATGAAATGCAGCTTTTTAGGTTCTGCCTTTGTGGATGTAATAATTGAGATGTTTCTAATATATGCAGTTACATTACCTGCTCATTGTTTGCGATTTTGTTCCTCTCCCAACTTTGTACTGTTTATAATGCTTCAAGCATTTGCCTCAATTCATGCTCAGTTTTATTTAATTAGAAATATAATTTTCTGCTACATTAATTATAAATTTGAGTGAGACAGCACAGAATTTCCTCAAGCATTCTTTTTAGAAGAGAAACGAAAATCACAGAGAGTGAGGAAGAGGCTATAAAACCAGATGCAGGTGTAAAAATATCGATACCTTAAAACCTAAAACATTTAATAAATACATGAGGAAAAAATATGATTATTTGTAATTATTTAATTAATGCATCTTCTTATCTTAGTGCAGTATTTATCAAAACAACTGGGTTAGTGTCAGAAAAATGTCATGGTGATTTCTCTCAGAATCTGACATATTTTGAAAGCATACGTGTAGAACTAGCCCTAAATGTGCTGAAATCTGAGTTTTGAAAACTATTTTTTTTTAATGTTTATATTTTGCTTGAAATATTTTTCCCCAAAGCTGTAACGTTTTTTTGTGAACGTGTCGATGATATATAGATACCAGCAAAGCATATGCATGCAGAATGCAATGTATATAGTGTGTGTGCTTCTTCAAAGTACCCCGATGCTTTGATTTGTAACTGTTTAAGGTTTTACTTAAAATTCTGAACACTGCACAGAGCGTAGCCATTTCAATGGAATACTTCAAATAGTAAGTCCTAAAGGTGACACAACAAAGGAAATACCTTAGATACTGCAGCTTTTATTTATAAAGGAAATGCTCACACAGTCCAATGAAGGAAAACTTTACCTGTTTCCATTTCTATAGGAAGAGCAGTTCCATTAAACCAGCGCTTTGTTGCAGGAATTTGCAAGCGCATCACATGGTTTGTATGAGCAGAATGAAATATTTGCATGCCATCTAATGGATTGACGTGTATCCTTTTTTCCTCATTTCTAGGCACCTTGCTTATTGCAAACATTAAAAAAATATTAAAAATAAAAATCATCTCGCTCACCGTGCAGCACTCATCTTCCAGCGTTCTTTCAGAAAGGAGAAATCCCAAAGACAGGACAAGGAATTCTTGTGCTGCGTAGTGGGGAAAACATGGCTCTTTTCCTTATTATTCTCTGCTGTGAAACTGGTTTTTTGCTGTTTTTATTTTGCACACGCACTTACACGCATGCACACGCACGCACATCTAGTTTAGCTCTGCAGGCAATTTCCCTGAAAGCAGGTGTCTGGTAGTCTGAGTGCCATATATCTGAGTGTCATTCTTGGGCAAATGCTTGTGTCAGTTAGTAGCTGCTATAAATACATTTGTATTTTTCATAGTACCTATCATTCAGGACTCTTAAGGGACTTCTGCACGCCAGGCTTCCAGTTCTTTTAATGCAAGGTAAAGATGGGAAAATTGAGGTGCAAAGCGGGGATATTTGCACAAGGCTGCTTAGAAAGGTAGAGTGGGAATCAGCGGAGACCTCTAAACGTAAAAAAATAAATGGCTGTACCTTGGCATTCCTAGTAGCCCCTTTGATAACTGCTGGGCACCACACACCTCCTCATCTCCACGGAACCAGGCTGGCACCAGGGGCCAGAGCTCTGCGGAGGGACAATGACACACCTGCTCGGGAAACGCTGCCACTTTGGGGCTCACGATGCCGTGTATCATCTTCTCTCTTTTCTCTGTGTGCTCTTTTCCAGCCTCATGCCACAGCTCTCGTTCTCTGCCCAGGTCTCCCGGGTGATTCCCATGAGCAGTGAGGTTTCTGGGCTGGGGATCACCACCTCAGAAAATGCAGTTCTCCTGGCACATTTGTTGTATTCCTGGATACATATCTCTTAGCAAAACAAGACGTGGAAACACGATGTGAACCTTGTGGCTGTACTTCCTACCTAAGCACGTCTTTGCCTACAGCACTGTGGCATGAAAGAGCCTGCTAATGATTCTTAAATGTTCATTACTGTAGATCTTCTCCCAGAATATACTTCTCACCTTGAATGACCCATGTGTTGAATTTTAACTAAGGGAGCCCATGATAGTAAGTCTGTCATGATGCTGGCTTTTTTTTTTTTTTTTCCTCTCTCCAACTCTTAAAAGCTTTTTATTATAGGACTGCTTAAGGCATTCTTCAATTAGCATGTGCTGTATTGTGGCTGGAACAGCTGTTTACCATTTAATAAAGCATGGCATAATTTATTTTCAGAGTCTAGCAACCGTCTTTGCTATTACACCAGGGGAGGAACACAGTAACCGCATTGTTCGCAGTGCTGATGAAAGAACTATAGACTTTATTATATGACCTCATGGAACTATTAACTTACCCCCCACTTATATTTCAATATGTATTTACCTGACAGTCTGGGCATTGATTTCTTGCCCAGAGATTCTACACTCTCAGCCACCTCTGGGGCAAAATGAAAAATGTCTTATGTTTTATGTCCCTCACATTAGGCAGCTAATTATATATTTGTACCTTGATTTCCTGCCCTTCCCCCATCTCCAGGGGCAAACTCCATATGCACCACTTTCTCCTTAGTCACTGAAGGAACAATAGAGGTGCTGGGAAATGGTAGAAGCTTGGCCACTGCTCACCAGGGACTTTCTGTTCATTTAGGTCCTTTTCTTCCTAGATCTCTTCTTTCCTTTGTGGATGGACGAGTTTGAAATGCACCTTAGTAGCACCTCTGTGGGTTTCTGCTTGCTCTGCAGCAGTGTGGAAGTTACAAGTGACAAACTCATCACATCCCTGTTGCAGGTGACCCTGGTTCCCTCCTGGGAGGGACTGCAGGTCACCTGCACCACAGGACATCAGGTGCGTGGTGTTACCAGCATGGAGCAGCACCCACGTGGCTCGTGAGCATCAGCACGGTGAAATTCCTCCTCCCCTGAGGGTTCCTCCCCTGCATCCCATTCCGGGCAGAGTTATCAGTGAGCCGTCTTTTAGACCAGTCCTTCAGGTGAGAAGAAAGGATGGCAGGTGGCAAACAGAGCTCAGCAATGCTTTGTCATGACTGAAGGGTACAGGTCCAGCCCTGAGTGACATCCACAGCACGCAGGACAGAGCACAAAGCTGTAAACAAACTTCTAGGTCCAGGAACAGAGGTCCTTCTAGGTCCAGAGACACCTAAGTGGCAAGTGGTGGCTCCTTAGCTGGGCCATGAGCCTCCCAGCAGAGCACTGCATGGCCACAGCACTTTGTCTGAGCCAAACCACTGCACTGTGCCCTTAGACCTACCCCAGGCTGGGAACCTGCCTGGGATACTGCAGCCTTACTCTTATTGGAGTTGGAGCATTAAATTAGGCTTTAAGTTGCCTGAGTTTGACAATGAAAATACGTCAGCTGAGTATCTGCAAATTTTTAGATTCAGCCTGCGCGTGTAGATGGATTTATATGCATGATTTAAAGTAAAGCATGTGTAGAAAGATGAAGTTTATATGGTTGCTTTGTAGAAATGGATGTAATATTGATGTTGACTTTACTGGTAGAAGTTTAAGAATGTCACGATGCATGAGTGGTGGTGCAAAGCAGAGCCCTGAGTGCATTGGGAGGTCATTTTTAACTTGAATTTATTTCCACAATACCAGGCATAGATCATTGTGCACCGTGCACAATCATCTCTGCTTTTCATTTGAGTCAATCAGAGTGGTTAAGGAAAATTTAAAATGAAACAAATTTGTGACTTGATTAAAAGCAGACAGTAAATTACGCCAGAAAACTCCTTAAAATTGCATTTTAGCTTTAAACTGAAAGTTTGATGATCTGACTGCATGACTGAAGGGACAGGGTAGCAGACTGTGACATAAACGATGTAGCTATATTTGCTCCTAGGATGAACAAGGGTTTTTTAAAGTTGTGTTATTTAGGCTTTGGAGTTAACACTCCATTGACCGAACAACAAAATTCCCACCTCCCAGAGCTTTTTCTAACCAGAGATTTATAAAAGTGGTATTACATCAATAATGTCTGGTCATGCTTCAAAACTTTCCAGGCAAAATTAAGGCTGGTAATACTTACTTGAAATGAAAGCTTAGATTGTTTCACAGGACACAAATAACCTAATTAGGGAAGGATATAGAAGTAAATCTATATTTTGTTTTGAATGTCTGGTTTGGAGGTGTTTGAAAATGGAATTCATCCATGTTAACTTTGCATAAAGAATTCTTTCACGCAATCTGCAGAAGAGGGGGAAAAAAAAGGCTTGGTTTCATGAACATCAGCAGATGCAGGACAGAGTTCAGGGAATAGTTTGCTCCAAGTAGATGGAGCAAACTGGAAATCTCCATTAAACGGTGACCCACAGTGATGGAAGCAGTACATACACCTGTCGTGGGGTGACTTTGTGCTGTTGTATCCTCCAGCACCGCACAACACCCCGCGTACAGAAAGGCAAAAAAAAACCCCTCTGCATTAACTGCTGGACTTCAGTTTGCATACAATTACTTTCTTCTACCATAGCTGTATAGATTAGAAGGGCGTGAGGAGCAGCAGCTTCGCCTGAGAGAGATTTGCACCTCCTGCCTTCAGTGTGCAGGTCCAGCTGCAGACACACAAGTGCTGAGTGCCACACGTGGCCTGACAGAGCCAGACGGGGCTGCTTACACACGCAGGGGAGCTCAAGGTGAAGGCAAAACATGCTCTGGCCCCCAGCAGCCTGTGGCTGTGCTGTGAGGCTGCAGCCATGCCCTGCTGTCTCATTCGTGCCCGCCTGAGATCCAGCCACCAACTCAAATTTTTACCAGTTCAGGCCCTAGAGAAGCACCTCAGCTCACCATCAGCGAAGTGGAGATGTGTTTCCCGGTGCCACACGCTGGGCACCCTCACAAACAGAGTTGGGAGTGTCAGGCTGCTTCCAGCACCGAGTTAATCCTTCAGTCCCTGAGTTTGCTGTTAGAAGAAAATGAAGGGGGCTGAGGTGAAAGGGTTTCTCAGCTCCAGTTTGGCAAAACTAACCCTCCTTCCACAGCATTGCCAAACAAGGCAAACACTGAATCAGCCTTTGATTTTAGCAGACATTTAAGCACGCTTCAGCAATTGTGTGTGAATGCCTTCCTTAATACACTTAAGCTAACTGGGCTGGTTTTTTTGATTTTTCTCATCCTCCACTGTTTTTGCAGCATCTGAAATTTGGGACAAGGTTTTAAGCTAATCTGGATGGGCATCTAAACCATGTTATCTAAATGCTCCTATGTTAGGACACTTGCAATTTAACATATTCTGAAATAATTCAGTGCCAGGACAGCCGAGCTCTGGTGGAAGTTTGCCCACCTCACCACCAGCAGCTGGGAAGTGCTGGAAATCTAGCTTGGAGGCCCAGAGCTTCGATTTGCTGAGTAATGTGTTCTGCAATTTGGTAGTGATCCCCTCTTGCAACACCTCAGCTTTGTCAATAAAAGATTTTAAGAGAGAGGGGCTTGGAACACCACATACAAGCAGCACTGAGGGTAGAGGACAGAATCCAGGACATTTCAAAAATGGCCATTCCGTCCTGTGCTCAGCTTGTCCCCACCTTTTTCCTTCCTTTCTATGTAGTCTCTGATTACTGAACCAGAGTTAATTCAAGCAGAGCCACCAAAAGTCTTTTGCTGGACACCAGTGAGTGCAGCCAGGAGGGCTGTGGATGTGCAGGGTCAGTGGGAACTCTCTGCTCTTCTTTCTTGTGTGGTTTAACTTCAACAAGCAAAGTGGGGCAGCTTCTCCTCTCCCCTTGGCTGGAAGCATGTTTAATTTTCCGTGAGCATTTAGAAAACTGTTCCAGGGAAGGGAGGACGGGTGGGAGTGAAATAAGTTTTCCAGGCATTCATGAAAATGCATGTGGGACAAATTTACCTGCTTCCTTTTCTCTGCAGTTTGACAGGGAGGATTTTCAGAAACACCTTGTGGGAAGTAAGAGAATATAGACTATTTAAAGCCAGTAGTACTTGTGTCCCAAAGTCACTTCAAAATGTCTAAGAAATCTCCATCTAATAATCTAAATAATGTAATGTAAAATTACATGTTCTCAAAACTATGCTTTTCAATGTGCCTTGTAATCTAGATCCTTAGATAATTTTTTTTGTCTCTCTCATTAACTTTTAGATGCTTTTATGTGGTTTTATGCTTCTCCAAATAGCATCTTACGTTGTCTGCAGTATTTGCTAAGGGCCAAATTCTGTCTTTCAGCACATACAGCTTGAATTGAAATCCTGAATAATACACAAACCTACTAGGGGGAAAAAAAGCTGATTGTCTATTTCAGTAAATGTCTGATTACATTTAAAACCATGCGTGTGTATTATTTTGATCCCTCATGCACTGTGAAACTGAGGTTTGAAAGTAGCATTTCAATTTTTTATAGAAACAGTATCTAGCAGGGATATTACAATGTGAAGATTAGGTCTCACCTCCTTGTAACGAATAAATTGAGACCAAAATTAAGTGAGTTGCCAGGTCACCCACTCAGTTAGTGGTGAAGGCAGGTTTAGAACTCAGCTCCCAAATATATATTTTTTCCCTAATGAACCTAGTTAACCCAGTAGTGAGAATGAGGAGAAAAAATAATTTGAAACCGTGTGAAACTATCTGTAATTACTGCGCCACAGGAGAAATTCCATTTAATGTCTGCTTTGTCATTCCTCTATCTTAACATGTTTTTTTCTCCATCATTTTCCATTGTGCAAACAGATATTTTGTCCTCCTACTGGAAACCCAGGCCTCTTATCCAAATCATGCAGCATTTTAATACAAAATTATCACGGGCGAAAGAGTGGTGTGGGTAGCAAACCAGTGGATCTTACAAAGAACAGCTGTCAAACAAGAACGGCAGAAAGGAGGAAGCTCGTGGGAGCAGCTGTAACCAACAACATTAGATCCTAAATCTTGTGAAAGTCCCGTGTAATTTGACAGGGAATTATGGCCCAAATCCGTTTCATCTCGGCACGTAGCAGTTCTGCCTAACGGTGCAATTCTGTGATTGAGCATTTCCTAGGCAGTGATGAGAACCGGGTCCTCCCTGCTTCCTCAGAACCTCACCCAAAACCTGTGGGAGTGGAGGGAAATTGGTGTCTCTGTGGGTGAATTGGGTCCCTCTAGAAAGCACTTGCCTCATGAGAATAGTGTAGTTCAGTCACACTCTCAGCTCTTTTGTGCATCTGTCCACTCTCACTTTCCTCTGTTTTTCCTCTCTTTCCCCTCTCAACTTCTTCCTGTTTCTCATCTCTCGGTACTTAACCTTCAGGTTTGTGTTTAGTAAACCTACCAAAGTAGAATCAATAGCCCGGTGCTTAATCACACTTTTTGCTGCTCAAAATGTCAGGTTTGGGTTTGTTTGTAGAAGGGCTTCTGCGTGTCTTTCATTTCTCAGCTCTGTGTGGGATGTTCTGTGCTGCTCAAATCCATTAAGAATGAAAGCTTTTGCTGTGGCTGATTGTTCTAATCTCTGTTGGGGCATATATGTGGAATAAATGCAAAATTCTGGACGTTGGTTCAGATCATCAAGAACAAAATCTGTCCTGGTACTTCAGAATTTTCTCATCTGCTCTTCCTAGGTGAAATCAGTAAGGTTCAGTTTTCTAATCTGCTGAGGTAGCTGGGGCACAGCCTAACTATCTGTACGTAGATACAATTGAATTTAAGTGTTCTCTTACCACAGAGAAAAAGGAAATAGAGCACAGAATGATACCCAGCAGCCGCAAGTACTAGTAGAATTTAAATCCTTGCCACTCTTTTAGTAAAATAGATGAAGCAAGAGACCATAGCTTGGTGCATCAGCTCCACTTAAGAGCCTGTCAGAAACTGTTTCTCCCCTCCAGCAGTAAAATTCATGTTTTAGAAACTTGTTTGTGTAACAGGTTTGAAGAGAGGAGGAAAACAAAATGGCATGTGGAGAGTTGAGTGCACGTACTCCTGTGCAAAGGAGCACAGGAAGGTGGCTCCTGGCTGATCTCTTGATCCTTGGACAGAACTGAGGAGAAAGTCTAACAAATGCATCGTTTTGCAGTAAATTAGATCAGATTTCCGCATCTCCGCACTCAGTCTGTGAGCTGACAGTTCAGTAAAATGTTCCCTTGTAAGGTTCACCCTCTTAGGAAAAGGGGCAATAATTCATCATTAGAATTTCAGAGTCCAGGTGTAGATGAAAACTGATGGAGCCTCCAGTGAGGCAGGGAAAGTGCACAGAAGAAGAAAATTTTATCTGAAGCCTAATTCCCTGGCTACAGCAGAGAATAATTAAGATAATATTGCTTCAAGAGTTCTTTAATGATTAAAAATCACATATGCAGAATCCATAAATTGGAGGGCAACAAATTGGAAGGGTACAGCGTCGGAGATGCGTTTTGTGCGTGTTGTAGCGGGAAGCACACCGGTGGCACAACAGCAGCCCGGGCAGCCACAGGAGACCAGGCCCATTCCAAGGACTTTGTTTAGATGCAACAAATCATTTGTCTGTTATTAACCCAGAGCTTGTAATTATGCAGATTGCCATAGATTTTCCTGGGCCTGGAAGTGAGATTGAGGGTTGTTCACACTATAGCAGGCAGCTCAGGGCTGGCCATGCATTACTGAACTTGCCACATTTATCATGTTGACTGATGGCAGCAGAAGCAGGTCTCAGGTCCCAGTGGTTAATGTAGTGGGTAATTAACTGTCATTTGCCTAGTAATAGGCTGATGATCAATGGTTTGTGTGGAAACAAATTCTAATCAGGTAGCTGATAAATGCTCAGGGAGCGAGAGCAATTGAAATTGGGGGAAACTATGTCCAGAATTTCAAAATGGCATTGTGGGGTTTTTATTATTATTATTAATGGCAGAAAACTATGTTCTTCATATAAACAGCTTTATCCAAAATTAACAATAGCTAATATAAATCTCACATGTTTGTTTTGTGTGTGGTGGAGAAGGACTAACAGCAAGGAGGGCCTCCTTCCCTTTACGTAATTGAAAAATTTTAATGTATCTGGTGCTTAGCTGAAGCAGCTTCTGCGGAATCTCTCATTCCAGGACTGTAGAAATCTGCACATGGTGGACTCGGGTGCAGTAAATCTCCCTCCTCCGTGGTGCTGGATGACAATCCCAAATTGTTTCACTGCTCTGCAACATGCAAACTGCAGTGCCGGCTCTAATGGATTTCCACTTTCTCACATGCACACACCTGCAAGGAGGCCGTGGAAGGTGACTCTGCACCTCACACCCTGTCCGGCCAGGCCTTTCAGCTGTGTCTCCAGCACTCAGCTGTTGCACCTAAACCACCTAAACTCTGAGGTGCTGTGTGATCCCCTCACACCGAGCTTGGAGGCGGTGGGACCTCTCTCATCTTCGTGTTTAAACGTTGCTGTTGTGCTCCAGCCTTAAAGCCTGGCTTCCCCTTTACCACAGCCACGTGAAATAGCAGTACTGTGCACCTACAGCCCTTAGCACCTTTCTCAGCCTGACCTGCTGCCCTCGTACAACCACACTGCCATCATCTTCTGCGCAGATGTGCAGGAAAGCAGGGCCAGTGCTTTGGTCTGTGAGTACAATAATCATCTCCAGCACAAAGTCAGTCCACGACTCTGGAAGGCAACTGAGTCTTGTGTCCTTCTTACAGACAAGGAATAAAAGTCTGAGTGGGATTTAGGCAACCTCGGTGAAACCCGTGCGTGGTGGAGATCAAAATGGAACAGAGTGTTTTACAAAAGGAATATTTATAATCTGCTTAAATAGCCTATGGTTTTAGTAAGCAGCCTTCGCAAAAATAGAAGTTGGCCTGAGTCATTCTAACAGGAGCTGATGAGGATGGCCTTGTCCAGCATTTCTCCAGGTGATCAGAGTAACCAGCATCTCAGACAGGAGGAAAAGGGTCTCAACTTCTAAATTAATCAGGCGCGTATTCTGTAGGCAGCACACCTTCAGCAGAAGCAGAAGGTAAAAGGATTTAGAATTAAGTAGGCTTGTTGGTAACCCATGAAATTCAGTAAAATGGAGGGATGTGATTAAAAAACTGTGTTCATTTTATGTTACCAAACTGAATTTTCTACAGAGCACCTTTGAATTCATTAGTTTAGAACTGCTTTTAATTTGGTGTTTCCCTTGAGAGCCATTATATTTTTCTGCTGTCAGCCTGATGTTGAGGAAAAAAAGAAAAGTGGCAGATGTGGCGTTTTCATCTAGTGTGCTTCATAGTTAAAAACAGCATTAACTGCTATGCACAAGCAGAGCATTACTTTTAATAATCCATCACAACTATTAAGTAGTTTAAATAAACTTAGTTTCAAAGATTGCTGCCACGTAGAGCTAACGTATTTTTTCTTGTTCATTATAATCCTTCTTTGTCACAAAAGGATGTGTATGTATGTTGGCTGGGTTTCTTTGGTGCGTTGTTTTTTTGTGTGTGTAATACACCCACTTGAAAAGTATTGAAAAATCTTTAGCAAAGGGAATTTAAAAAGAAAATTATATAGATGTCTGGCAAAAACAGCATTTCATATTGTTCTTACAGTATTTTATACTTCTACTCCTGATGTGACTATATATAGTTTACAGCCTCATTTACTTTAATGTGCTACCTGAATAACATAATCATAGCAATAACTATGGTATAGGGTTGTAAGGTGCATGAACCGCTAATGCTTTCTGACGATTTAAATGACTTGTTCATAAAATGTTCTTTTAATAATAGTGGTAAAGCTTTTAGCACTAGATGTCAAAAATGCGAAGAATGTTGGCTTTTTCAAGTGTTATTTCTTTTCTAGCTAAAGTGTGTTTTAATAATAAGTAGCACCAAAAGCCAAGGTTATGTGGCTCTCTCCTGCACGGCAGGATCTGAGAAGAAGACTCTTCCCACTTATGCAAACAGCTTGACCTCTGTCTGCACAGTTATGTAACGTCCCTAATGTGTTTACTATTTCTTTGTTTAGTTTAACAAGATGTTTCTTTTATCAAGAAAGGTCAGTATAACCTGCAGAAAAAGAGAATAACATCACAATGGGTGCAATATTAGTTTGTCATAAAGCTCTCTTCAGCAAGATTATGTCTTTGTGCTGTAAATTGGGCAGAGTTGAACCACCAAAAGGAGGTGTGTTGGGAAGTCAGTCAAAGACCAGACTGTGGGGGAAAAATAATAAATTAAAAAGAAAATAAAGTGAATCCGGAATGTGTTTCTTTCTGTATCTCCAGGTTATTTGGTGTTACAGGAAACTGTGCTGCCTGCAGTAAGCTCATACCTGCTTTTGAGATGGTGATGAGAGCAAAGGACAATGTTTATCACCTGGACTGTTTTGCATGTCAGCTGTGTAATCAGAGGTAAGAGAATTTCTTGGGTCTGTTCCATAAGCTAAGTGCAGGCTCGGCACTGGTGTGGGCATACATTCCAAAGAGGAAACGTTTTCCAGTAGCAGAACCCCAAGACGGAGAGTAAGACCTGGATACTTTTCCTCAGACTGATACAGAACATCTTCCATGACCTTGGCCAGAAAACTTTTTGTGCCTCAAATCCCGCATCAATAAAAAAGAATAATGTTACTTCCTCTCCTTCAAAAGGCTGTCTGTCAGGTTTAATTAATTAATATTTATAAAGGTCTTTCAGATCCTTTTCTGCAGAAGAGCATAGCAGTACCATTTGTCATTATTGCATTAATTTCACTTTAATTCTTCATTTTTATCACATGTATTTCTTTTAAAGTACACATTGTTTCTTCCTGTTGCCAGAACTGTAATCATTTAAATTTAAAAGATGTTGTTCCCACCATTTCCTCTGTAGCAGCGTTGGACCTCTTACAGTCCTATTTCTATTTCCATATCCAAACCGTAGGTTATAAAAATCCCAAGGATCCAAACTTGACACCCTGTTCTAAAGCATCACCCATATGGCACAGTTGGAGAACGAATGTCAGAAATGGTAAAATTGTAGCAGCTGATTTTTTCAGAGGTGAATAGAGCCAAGTTTGTACCAGCTACATTCAGAGCAGTGGCCAAATCCCTTCACAGATTTCACCGAAAGCCCCATTTCTGCCTCCACCAGAGGTGACAGCAGCTTCGCCAGTGACTTCTACAAGGTCTAGGAAGCGAGAGAGCCAATTATGTCCACTCCTTAATGTCCCTATTATTTTCAGTTATTTTTCGGTTATTACATTTAGCGTTTTACAGCATTTTTTTTTTTTTTGTCATTTCTTCAGCTGGGACGAAACGCAAGATGTACATTTTTAGGGAAGCAATGAAAAATTAGGAAGATAATAGTCTGACACGACAAAGCTAGACACAGCTCTAAATAAGCTTTCCTAACTCACCTTGGCCTACAGTGTATTATTTTTTAGCACAGTAGTCATTTAAAAATCAAACATCCCTAAAGAACCATAAAATGTACAGCTGCTAATAAGTGCAGCACACTACAATTACGCTCTTTTAAAAAAAGCCAGACTGACCTTTTTCATCATGTTGCATGGGAAATTAAAATACCAGGCAAGTAATAACCACTGCTTAAACTATATAATAATGCAAAGTAATTATAGGTTGTAATGCTATTTAAAGTCCTGTATCAGTTTTGTCTCGCCTCGGAACTGAGAAGCCGTATTCCGAGCAAGGCAGGCAGGGGCTCCCACAGTACCCATTTAAGAGACACACACAGTGTCCTAGGTTTCGTTTCCCAAACCCTTCACATCCTGGTTTTTTTTCCAAACCACGGTTCTGGTATCATTATTAAAGCGCCTAATATATTTCTGTTGTTCGCTTCATTTATTACATGCCATAATGGGGCTGCATATCTTTAGCGTTGGTTATGCACAATTAGCACTTAGTTATTGTCTTGTCACTTCAGCCCGCACAAGACAAACTTCTTTAATGTAAGAAGTCAGCTAATCTTCATCAGTCAAGCAAAGCAGACAATGTTTGTTAGCCGGAGTGCAAAAGATTTTCATCATAGTTAGCACTCTTGGATCTGAGGAAGCGAACTTTCTTTTTCTTTCCCCCCCCCGCCAAAAAAAAAGCACGGCTGTTATGAATATTTTTAATATTCCTCTTTTACCATTACAGCTGTGAAATGATGTACAATTTCACTTTGCAGCTAACACACACCGTAGTGTTCCCTTGGGCTACTGATCCCCCCAGAAAAGTGCTGTTAGGTGCTTCTGAAATGGAGCTTAACTGGGTTATTTAATAATTCGCAGCTCGTTATTCCTGAGCCTTCAATCTAATCTTTTATTTGATTTTTATTTTGCATGTATTTTTGGCAAAGGGTTGCTGAAATAGTCGTACAGGTGTCTTAGACTGAGAACAAAAGAATGAATTTACCTGAAATACAGTCTAGTTCACCTACTGAAAACAGGGAGTGGTTCCAGGAGTTTCCAAGAATTTCAGAAATTCTCAAAAGTGACCCTAATCCTGATTCTATTGCAATAGCTCTCATGGAGCCTAATAAAGCAGACTGCCTGTAGGGTACCTTTCTTCCTCACAATTTGGGACTAGTGGCCCTCTGAAGAATTAATTTTGCTGGTTTTTACAATAAATCCTATTTCATGGATGCTCCAACATAGCTCTTCTGTGGTTCCTATGGCAAAGCATCCCACTGACTACATTCTCTCATTAATAGCTTCAAATCTTTTGTTTTTCATTACTCCTCTAACAATAAACCCCCACGTTGCTAGACACCTGCCCCATCACCAGCTTTGGGGTTTTCAGATCTACTATGAAACCTTTTTCTCTTTTCTTTTAAACAGCAAAATCTTGTCAGTCATCATGTCATTAATAATTTGTGTTGTCCTTTAGGATCCTTTTTTTCTTCCTCTGCTCAAGGTAATCAAAACCACACAGCAGATTCTGAGTGAGGATGTGTTTATAAGACAGCAGTTTACCAAGTTTCTGCTGCCCCTTTGCATAAAAAATAATGTTATTGAGAGGTTTTAGATTTGTTCTTTCCTTTCACTCCAGCCACTAATTCCACCAATATGGAATTTATTTATTGAAGAGGATATTTTTATTCACAAACACATCAACAATATCTAAAAATCACCACTGGGTGTACAAAGGCTCACCAGCTATTGCAAGACCTGTTTAGCCTTATTCCCCAATTTCACATTATCTTCCCCCATTAAATTTTACAACCTTTGGGTCATTCTCTAGAGTCAATCTGCAGAGTATGTAGTGCTCTCTGTTTGGTTCCACATTTCATTTTCAGCTATCATCTACCATTTAGGTTTTTTTCCTGTCAGAATGCATGCAATGTTCATGAGTATACGGAATTGTTTTCTTCAGATTGCACTACTTTGTCTTTGCCAGCACTGAATTTTTTTTTTGGTGTTCTGTGCCTGGTTGTTCCTTCCAACCCCTTCCAAGCTAGGTAATATTTATATTAACACACACCTCACTGATCCTTCAGGCAGCCCATTCTTTGGTCTTGCTACTGCATGACCTTCACATTTCTACCCTTTAAGTCGTTGATCCTGGCCCAGAGAGATGCCTGCCCATTTTTGCCTGGTGCTCTTTGTGAAGATTCAGTGATTTTTCTGCTTTTATGGACAACTCCACTATTTGCTTTATTATTTTTGAGTATCTACAACCCACCATCCAGTGCAAGTCTCGGTGTGGACGGTAATTAGACTCCCTTCACTTAAGGGGACTTTTGTTCGGGCCGTGAACTCCAGCTCTGAACTGACTCACAACACGCCTGTCCCTTTACTGGCCTCCTGAATGTGACTTTTTCAGAGCGAGGAGAAAAAGGCATTGTCTCACATTCTGTATTCCAGGAAGACAGACTGTAGACACAGGCCTGAAAGAAGCTCCTGAGCCACTAAGCCTGGTCCCCTGGTGTCAAATAAACACTGTCTCCTATTTTGCCTTTCATAAAGCTATTCAGCTCTAGGATCTAATTGCTCCAGCCAGCCAGTTCTTTGAGATATTTTCTCCATATTTTTCTTGATATTGATGCTTAAAGCTGTAGCAATTTTGTGAATATTAAGCTCTGCTCTTAGCCTAAAGGTTTCAGCATCCTCTTATCTCTCATGTCTCTGTCCAGCTTACTCCTAATTTGAAGTTTTTCCACCCCCTAAGTACCTGCAGAGCTTAGTGAAAGTCATCTTAATGGTGTGAGTGTTCCCCTCTCTTCTCTGTAAACATATTTAGCTTCTCCTCAGAACCCCTTCACCTCGCACTGACAGTACCCTCAATATACTTAATTTCTCCAGAAAATTTAAAGGGAGGAGGGGGAAGGAAACCACTGGAAAAATAAACTTGTAAACAGACACTGCCTTTCACACTTTGTCAGGTTGCATGTGTGTGACTAACAAAATGGAGTGGAAAATCTTGCAAGTGGGCTCAGCTGTATCTTTGCTTGACACTTTTGACTACAGCGATGATGTCAGTCTGCCTTCGGCTTTCCCACTTCCCAGAGATTGTGTGTCCTTCCTCTCACTCTCTGTCGGCATCTTTAGCAGCTTGTTCCCTACTTCTGTGATATTTTCTTCCTGCCGTTTGAAGTCAACTCAGAGTACGGCTTAAAACCCCCATCTGCTCTCACTGAGAGGTGTTTAAATCAGCTGTTCTACCCTTCTCTCTGAAATAGCCTTTATTTTAATAGAAATTGGACTGAAAATGGTTACACTCTCAATGAAACAGCTGTCCTGATGTAGCTGTAAACACTTACCTCCAGTATAAACTGTAAAATGCCCACACAGTGCTGCCTTTTTTCTCTGTCAGGCAGGGGAGGGGGAATGCAATGCTAGGTACATCCTTATTTCAAACCCCAATATTACATTTTTGCATGAGTGCTCATTTTCGGAATTCTGAAGGCCTGAGTACTGCTTATTTTCATTGAATGTCTCAAAATTTAGAATGCAAGTTAACATGTTGTCCATGCCCACTTTTTATAAAATAGGACATGAAAGGCACACCAAGTGGAGGTTTGCCATTTCCAGTTGAGCTGGGATTTCTGTGTCTCTGTATTCTGCACAGTACTGGTGAAAATGTGCAAACTCAGGCACAGCTCCCACTTTCCAGCCTTTGAAATGGACATTCCGACAGAACCTCAGAATTAATAAATCACAGGTGTGGGCTGATGAACTGTGATGTAAAAGAGTGGCTTTGTTCCCTTAGTGATGCAGAGGGGCTAAGGTTAATGTGAGTTGTACTGGAAACTCAGAATTTAAAAAGAGAGGGAAGGGGAAAAGCAGAGCCCAAGTTACATCACTGAGTGCTCAAAGCAGAGGGGAAGGGTGTGGGTGTGGTGAGTCTGAGCTGTCTTAATCCTCAGGAAATCAACTAAATGCTTCCAGATTTTGTTTCTTTCTGCAGTGACAAAGATCTAACATTACCAGAGGAGGCACACACACAGCCGTCTTCGTCCACAGCAATATTTCTCTTGCTTTCTTAAGAAGTCTTCAGTACCTTGACACACGTCCTGTGCATCAGAAAAGATGACAGACAGCAGTGAGATCTCCTTAAATGTCAGTTCTGAACAATGAAAGAGCTACTTCTCAAAATGGAAGTTTTATACTTCTTGTGGTTAGTCTAGGCACACCTTCCCCGTCCAAACAAGCTGATAACAGAGGTCATTTTGTCATATAAATGGCCTTCCTTTTGCCATTGTAAAATATGACAGGAGTTCTAGGATGTAGGTTAATTATAATGGTCATTCTGCTAATGTCACAGTCGTGTCAAAAGTACTATTATCAATTTATGGTGCTAAGTCCAATCTGGCGTGTTAATGCAGCCTATTGTATATTCTTTCCTGTTCATCTTGCATGCCTATTAAAAAAATTGGGCGAGGGTTTTAGGGAAGGCTGAAGACTACCATCTGCCTGCTAGAAGAGTAATAATCTTGCCTAATTATATACTCCTCACACAGTGGCATCTTAATGTGCTCCTCTCCTCCATTTAATATATGTGCCCAAGTTGTGCCCTGATTTACATCCTATGCCAATTCCATAAAAAAACCCCAACCTTAGTGGGGGGCTAGGCTTCAATTTAGCCTCCCATTTTAAAGCTGAGCCAGGTTTAAATCTTGCAGTGTGCAAACCCAGTCTGAAGTAGTTACAGATACAGCTCTCTCCCTTCAGAAGAGGCTAAATCTGGTTTTGAGAGTCAAATAAGGTTGAAAGTGTGAATGGCCAGAATTCATCATACTTCATCTGCTTGCTTGCCCTGTCTCATTGTACCTGGGGGCCAGCATGCCAGGATTATAGGTTTTTCACCTGGTGCTTACCTCTTTGTCACCTAATGAGCACACATTTCACACATTTAATACCCAGGGACCCACACAAGCCTCACCGTCAGCCTTTGCCAAAAACGCTTGTCACCGAGCTCGCACGATACACAAACAGCGTGCAGAATTTGAACCCTTACTACCACAAGCAACAGGTTTCCCCCAGGGCACAGAGGCCCATCCAGAGGATGCCTTCCCACGCAGACAGACCCCATCCCACAGGTTATCACCCAGCCAGGGGTGTCTGGACTGGCCACTGGCAGCCTCTCCACGAGACAGCCGCACACTGAAGCGATCTGTGGAACCGTGTGTGTGTAAGGCTGCTCATGCATGAAGCTGTCACATGCCACGCAGACACAGGGTAGAGCACTTCTGGCTCAACATATCAACGCTGCAAAAGCAAGAGGCATTGACACTTCTTATTGGGAAAGGCATCCTGACACTTCCGTGTAGCTGGTGCAGTTTAATTCAAACTGTGTCGCTCCTCTGAGGGCTGAGAAACAAAATCCTTCAGCCAGGAGTTTGATGTGAGCAATACTGCGAGAAGCCACACGTGCTGAGTTTTGCCATGCGAGCCAATTGCACTTCAGCAGTGTATTTTTCATTTACTAAATACTTTTAAACAAATTAGTTTGCTAAGGTGTGTCTTACCTTTGAACAAAAGGAATACACAGCTGAATAACATTCTCAGTTCAGACTTAGTTCTTCCTGATGGGTGCAACGGTGGTTTTGTCTCCCACTGGTGTGCTGGGTTTGGGGGGTTTCTGTTTGTTGTTCGTTGACTTTAAATGTGACTTCTTCGGGAAAAGCAAATTTTACATTGTGGCACTAGTTAAGACTCCTTCACCTAATCTTGTAAGGTGCACAAAAGAATTTTTCTCAGCATCGCTGTCAATGGACAAAAATACAAAAGATGGAAACGAGAAAAAAACACCAAAGAACAACTTTTATGCATGAATTCTCCATTTCAACACAGCTACTCAAAATCATTTTGTGTTGTTAGTAGCATAGTATACCAGGATTGGGGTGGCAAGAATAATAGCAACCTCTAAATTCTGTAAAAGAGTGTTGACCATAAATAACTGAAAGATTTCGGGATCCTTTCATAATCTCTATTTTCAATCATCAACAGCAGCAGGCAGTAATCCCACAGAAAAAAAAAGTCCACAAATAAACAAACCAATTTTCCTTTAAGAGCAGAGCTAATTCTTTTCAATCCACTTTTTTATTACACTATTTTCCCTCTATCTATTTAGCTAGCATAAGGATAAATTTCCAAAGCTACCCAGTTGGAAAATAAATGGGTTCACTGTTTGTCTAGCATTCCAATCTTCACAAATGTAAATCAGTCCAACTGCTACTCATTTAAACCTCCAACTTCACAAAACATTAAAGGACTGCTTTCCATACACAATTTAATCTGTGACAATTCACCAAGATTTCTGCTTGAACATCATTAGAAATTGACTATCTGATAAAGACAGGCCACTATCAGGGGTCAGGTGGGTCAGCTCGTGTCATTTATGGAGTTTTACTGGGTCAACTACAGCAGGCACCACTATTTGAAGGTTAAATTGTTACAATTAAATACATATACAGCTATTCCCATAGCTACTCTGCTGTTAAATCTACCGTAAACAACACAAGCATTTATATCTGACCCTAATTGTGTCCAAGATGTCACCATTTGGAAATTATACAAAAAAGGACATTATAATCGGTTACACATTAAACAATACTTTATGTGCCGAGATCCATAATTAGCTGCTAGAAACTGGTTTCATTTATTCACATCAGTGTTAAGGGGTTCATTTGGGTTACTTTCTTTCATTTTAATTGGAATAAGGCAAGCAGTGCCTCCCAATATATTTCATAGCTGGAGAGTTCACTATAAACAAAGGCATGTAACCCTGCCAAGGCAGTCACTAGGGAAACTTTTTTTCTGCATTGGCCCCATTCACTTCTCCCTAAGTATCTTCAAGCAGATTGGATTTGTCGAGGAAAAGGGTTGAGGGGTGTGTCAGGGAAAAGCCTTCTTAAATTCAAGCGTATTTTTAGCCAGGAAACCCTATTTTACTCGAAGTTTGAAGTCAGCCAGCCAGGAGCATTAACATTGTGTGATTGTCCTACTCATCAGAGAAAAGCAAATGAAATCTCTCAGCAGCTTTTTGCAGCAATCAGATCATTCTAATGCATGTAATAGTATAACAAGGTGGGTATACTGATACCACGAGAGAGAGTAGTTAGCTGAGTAACTAAATCAGCTCCTGCAGGAACAAAAGCAAAAAGGTTTCTCTGCACGCCTGCGCGTCTCTAGTTTGCACCACAGCATTTGTAAAGTTGTGTGAGTGCTAGAAACAGTTCTCAGAATCACCATCCTAAATCAAACCTAGTGAAATATCCAACTGGAACATAGCAAGAAATTCTTACTGGCACACGAGACAATTATAACATATCACAGACAAGCTTTCCACTGCATGCAATCACTTTGTCTTCCTTCTGGTTTGCACGAAAGCGGGACATTCACTTCCCTCAGCCCAGCAGCCTGGGATGTTTATTGTGTTTTATCTGTGTGCCTGTGACCTGGTCCAGGACTCCCACAGCCCACGGTGGGCTTTGAACGAGGTCTTTGGCTGGGGAAGCAAAAGTGCCTGAATGCAGTAGATTTTGTTGAAAGCACAGGATTAATTGTGGCACCGGGGCAATTCCTCTGCTGGGCTTTCCCACGTGCAGTCGTGTCTGCGGGCGCTGTCCAGCCAACACTTGCTCTACAACCCTTACCTTGATCAAGACCACTTGATCCTCAAACTACCCTCTTCTTTTCTTTTCTCTTTATTATTTTAATTCCAGATTTTGCGTTGGAGACAAATTTTTCCTGAAGAACAACATGATTCTGTGCCAGACAGACTATGAGGAGGGTTTAATGAAAGAAGGCTATGCACCCCAGGTTCGCTGATCGGATGCCACGTCGTTAAGAATAAAAAGCACTACGTTCTTTTATCTTTTTTGCTCAACATGTATATAAGAAATGACACAGGAACCTACTGAATAGCATAGATATAGGGAGACAGAATGGTTGCGTGAAATAAAAGGCGGACTGCATCTGTATGTAGTGAAAATTGCTCCAGTTCAGAGTTGAATGTTAATTAAAAAGGTACTGTATATACAGCTGGATTCTTTTTGCTTGCTCTTGGGATTTTTTGGTTTGTTTGGGGTTTTTCGTTTCTTTTTGTGTCATTTGGCATGAGATGTTTATTTTGGACTATTGTACATAATGTATTGTAATATTTGAAGCACAAATGTAATACAGTTTTATTGTGTTACCATTTGTGTTCCTGTTTGCTTCTTTGTATTGTTGCATTTAGTACAATCAGTGTCTAAACTTCCTGTATATTTATGCTTTCTGTATCTACCAGCTATTTTAAATGAGCTGTATCTTTCTAGTAAAAAGCATTAAAGAGCAAATCCCAACCATTATGCTACACTTAGAGCTTAAGAATACTGTTTACATTAAAACTATTTAGAAAACTAATAACTAGCAGCACCTGCTGCTAATGATGCTATGGTTAAGGGTCTATCAGCACTTCTCTTATAAGCCTCTATTTTTCAGGGGTTAAGCATCTGCTGTTTAATTGCATGGATTTTCCTCAAAGAGCACTTTTATTTTACTACAAAATTTTGAAAAGCAAATCTGACTGGTTTGAGATATATTATAAAAGGTGCAAAAGTTAATGATTTTGGGTGCTGCTTTTGTGGCCCTTAGGCATTCCGAATGCCTGGATTTGATTTTTAATTTAGCTGGAAATTAAGCCCTAATGCAAACCAGTGCCTCTAGGTATCTTATTTTATATATATATATATATATTAAAAAATATATATGTTATTTTTTCTGAAATCATTAATTTAGGGGGGGAAGGGAGAAGATTTCTGTTTATATATGTTTTTAAAAATTCTTAAAATTTGAGGGGTCTCTCTCTCTCTCATCTCCCTCTCTTTTTTTTTTTATTTTTTTTTTTTGGTTTTTTGTTGGTTTTGTTTTTGTTTTTGTTTTTGGTTTTTTTTGTTTTTACTTTTTTGTTTTAATCAGGGCTTAACCCTAATGTTTTCTGGGGCTGCGTCCTCAACAAACCCTGGAAAAAAAGTGAAAGTAGAAGGCACTGTAAACAGCCCTCTCTGAGGGTCTATTTACATTAAAGAAATGACCCTGAGCTGACACTGGGAGAGTGACTGGTTGCTAATTACCCACCTCAGTGAATGCTGAAGGTAATTTAAACGCTGATGTGGATGGGACAAAACTTTGCAATAGCAAGCGAGAGCTGCCACACTCGACTGCACAGGTACTTCGCTGTCCGTGCCAACATCCTACAGGTTTGTCCCATCAATACTGGCAATTAAAATCCTTTTGACAGAGGTGGAATCACTGCTGACAGCTCCTGTTGGCAATCAGTCCGTTTTCTAGGAGAGATGGACCTCTGTTTTTAAAGCCATGAAGCTATTGCATCAGCAGGATGTCCCTAAGTGCTCATGCCCCTGACAGAGCTTACAGGTGTTTGGCAAAGGAAAGCAGGATGAATGTTTAAAAAGTTGTTAAATGCATATTTAATTCTTGTCTGTTTGCCACTGTAATCTAGCTCACTGGGAAAACAACCTGTATTTTAAAAAACAAACAAACAAAATCCCAACAAAACAGTATTAAGAACAAAAAAAAAAAACAAACCAAGAAACCCACTATGCCCTATGTTGTCATGAAGCTAAGCTCTTGTTTTTATTTAGAGTATGAACCCCTGTCTCCGCTGAAGTTGACTGCTGTCCTGCCCTGCTCTTCCTGTCCTGTTGCAGTTTCAACATGTTTTTGCTGGGGATGGTGAAAGAAACTTTGTATTGCAGTGGGGAATTTCCTTAAGTGTATGGTAAGAGTACACTGCACAGTGGCTTGACTTAGAAATAGATATTTAGTTTCAATGACTGTTGTTACAGTGTGGGGTTTTTTTCCTGGCTGTGGCCCCTTTTGAAAACAAGCATGGCTCACAAAACTTGACTTTGACTCATACAGGATCAGTAAGAAATGCAACAGCTCCTCAGGCTGTTCTTGTTAATTAGAAGAAATAGCTCCACGTAGTTTTTCAAATTAAATTTAGCCCTCTTTTGTGGACTATCTTCCTTCCTAACCTTGAGCACAAGTGTCTCTTCCACTCCCTTCCACAGTCCCTTAATGTCTTTGGGATAACGAAGCAGTTGGTGTCGGAGGTACTATTAGGCTCTTACAGACCTACTCCAGTGCAATAAACAAGCTGTCCTTTCCATGAAGGTCGGGATGGACAGAAAGGGAAGAATCATATTATCTTGTTTT
The DNA here is from genome assembly GCA_013397175.1 of Platysteira castanea. NCBI lineage: Eukaryota > Metazoa > Chordata > Aves > Passeriformes > Platysteira > Platysteira castanea. Next base: position 529,941 of record VYXC01005734.1, read on the forward strand.
GAGCCCAATTTCAATTTTCTCCTCCAGCCTCTCTTGGGTCTTTCTATTAGAAATCAGAAAGATCTCTCTTCTGCTTTCCAGTAGCAGACTGCAGGACGGATAGAAATCCCTGGTTCAGAAATAAGGCTGGAGAATAGGAAAGAAGGGTCCTTGACTCTGTCTGACTCCCTGTGAGCCTGAGCAAGTCACTCAACTTCTCTGTGCCTCAGTCGTCCTTATCTGCCAAATGGGCCTAATGGATACAGTGCTTTTGTAGGGCATTTTTGGCTCTTCAGAAGACCACGAGCCATGCAGGTGTTACAGGCAGCCTCAGGACATCCAGGGAGGAGCAGAGCACTCACAGATCTGAGGCAGGAGAGCACCAAAACCGGCTCAGCCTGCGGAAGGCTTGGTTGGGGGTGATGATGGCAGCTACACACTAATAGTGCTGCAAATGCTGAGGGAATCTCTCATTCCCACAAAGTGCCACTGCTCAGCTCTTTGTGGAGCAGATGAAGAGAGTGGAATGGGAAAAGAGTGGCTTATTACTACATGCCATGTTGCTCATATGGGCGTTTTGTGACACAGGCTCAAAGTGTGGAAGAGGAAGGTGGTCCTGCTATGGGGAAAAAAATAGTGTCACCATTCTATCAATCGTGATTGAAGCAAGGATAAAGAAATGTGGATGTGTTTGTAGTGCACAGTGGTGTGGCACTGCTTCGAGCACTTTATGCTCATCTATCTTATTCACATACATATCTAAAATTTGTATGTAGAGGACAGAGAATAAATTTAGATTTGATGTAGGTCAAAGATCAATTACACATTTTCCTGTGTTTCAAACCTCCATCTTGCCTGGCTGTTCAAGTAAGGACTGAGCGTTGAAATATTTAATGGAAACATTTACAACCCCAATAAAGTAGATCATCATAAGTCAATATTGGAGAGAGATTATCTGCCAGGCCACTTTAGCCATCATTTTGAAAGAGGCCTAGACCATTCCTTTGGGTTGCTTTTTGTTATCCACCTTGTTATCCTCCTTCTCCATCTCTGAGTGTGTCAACAAGCTGTCTGCATAGAGCAAAATACTCTGACAGTGACCCTTACTCAGTGTATTTGCCAGGCAGGAAGGCTTCCACTTGTCTCTCCCATCTTTAGGGCATTTTACCTCTATCTGTACACATCGTGAAGCTTAGCCAGACAAAACTAATAATAACAATAATTTTTTAAAAAATCTGCCATTCCTGGATGGCTGGTTTTTGAGCTACATGGAAAAGTACAAATTATCAAACCTAGATTTTCAACTGTAAAAAGCTCCTCTGACAACTGTAACCTGCTGTGCCTGTTATCTGCCACAACTGGTGTTGAATCAAGACACACTGGATTTGGGAGAAACAGTGACCAGGGCTAAGGTTGATCTATTCCATCATTCTGTTTTTATATTTTCTGGGTTGTTTGGTGGGTTTTTTTTAAGCACACCTTCGTGTTTTCCTATTCTCCCAAAATGTTCAGATTTTTGCTCATGTAATGTAAATAAGGGAAAATCATCCAGCAATCCCTCAAATGTTCCTAATTGCCTACACATAAAATGACTTGGGGAAGATAAATTAAAAAGTGAGCGGTGAGAGGGGGGACTGGGAAAAAGAAACAAACAGAGACTGTGGCAAGATTTCGACTGTATAGACTTTAAAGTACTTTAAAGGCTTTTTTCAACGTAATATGCAGCAGCTTCTTATAATTTTCTCAGCAGTAGGTAGTTTACAGTCATCTGTACCTAGAACAAATCTTGTCAAAAATGAAGGTCTGTAGTGATTGCTGGGTATAATTTTATACATTTAGCTGATTTTTCTGAAAGCTTCCACTGTGCTGCTGTTGTCAGACTAAATTATCAATTTAGCCATTTGTTGTTTAATGAATAAAAAACTCCTATGGCATTGGAGATGTTGTGGTTTCAATAAAGCAAAAGCTTTAACAAGTCAAACTACACAAAGCAAAGTGTGTACTGTATATAAGAACAGTGTTTTTATTCCTTTAAACACCACTTTAGAGTAAAAAAAGGCCAATTACATATTCACTTAACATATTCCTCCTACTTCAGGCCAGTGATGCAGACCAAACCTGTTTACTGATCAGTACCTTGGCAAAAGGAAACCAAAATACAGTATGTGCAAGGTAATAGGCCATTAGCACAAACATGCTCCCAGTAAAAATCTTTTGTGTAGGCACCTTTTTAAAAGCTGCCAATTGTGGGTGATAGAAGTATTATAAAGGAAGCGATTTCAATACTATTTAAGGCATTAAAAGCTGAAGAGTATCTGTTTAAAGCATTAAAGTAAGAGCTGCATGTATCTAATACCTTTTAAAATGCCCTTCTGCTGATTTATATTCATCCTGAACCTGCTAATAATGAGTATACATAAGCAAATACCATCTTCCACCTATTCAGCATGTCATTGATATGAAAGCCCCAGAAAATATCTCACGTAATCAGTGTGTTCAGAGAGTTATCTAGCACAAATTACTCATTAACTCAATAGCACATAATAAAAAAGAACATCAATTAATTAATGAGTCACCCTCAGATCACTTTGATTACAACACAGCTCTGTTGAAACAGCAGTTATAAATGGAGCTGCCTCTCTTTATTCATTGTTTGCAATTGGCCCATTATTTTGCAGAGACCAGTGTCATATTTAACACATGCCTGCAGGTAATTGTGTGATTAGTTTCATAAATGAAGATGCAGAGGGAGAGCACGGAGTGTCTTGCTCTGCAGCCGAGTCGGAAGGTGCAGGAATGCACCTCCTGCAGCCCGCAGGGCTCTGCAGCAGCCGTGGGGACAGCCTGCCTCCGCTGCACGGCCCTGGTGACAGGACAGCACCCAGAGCTACTCCTACTGACCTCTAATCCAACCTAAAAACCTCAGATCCCTGGGAAAACACTCATGATCTGGGCCTCCCTCTTCCGTGGACGTCGGTCTCTTCTCCCAAGTGACGAGAAACAGGACAAGAGAAATGGCCTCAAGTTGGGTCGCAGGAGGTTTAGATTGGAAACATTTTTTCACTGAAAAAGGGGTTGTCAAGCACTGGAACAAGTTGTCCACCATCCCTGGAGGTGTTTGTGGATGTGGTGTTTAGGACATGGTTCGGTGCTGGGCTTGGGAGTGAGTTTACGGTTGGACTCAACGATCCTGGAGGTCTTTTCCAACCTAAGTGATTATCGTGAAGACGCCACACTGCCAGCATTTCACAGCAGGGAACACAGAGTCAGAGAGATGAGGCGGGCTGCTCAAGGCCAATCAACAAGTCTGCCCTCCTCAAACCCCACTATCAACACAGCTTGCAACCATCCCATCCCAGGCCTTGCAAAGACAGGCTCCAGGGCAATGTCAGGAGCAACAAATGCAAACTCCTTTGATGCTCAGGGACAGACCAAGGAGAGGCTGAACACCCAGAGCTTCCTTGTGCTGAACCTGTGTTTGGTGAATAGGAGCTGGGGAGGTGAGCGAGGAGGCCTGGTTTTTTGGTTATTTTTAAAATTTTTTAAAGGGAGGATGAATGAAAGAACACAAAGTCACCACCTAAAGTTCCTAAACTATCTTGGTTAAATGCCATTCCAATAAGCGTACAGTGTAATTATAACAGTTCCCTTAGGTAAGTAAGAAACATCTGTTAGTAACACATAGCAGGTGTTAGCAATTACACATACTGATTTTTTTAAAGTGTTTTTAATTAAAAAGAATTCTGTTTTCCGAAAAGGAAAGCACGGTAAGTCCAAACAAGCTTTTGTTTGTGTGGCTCTAGATCATGCAATATGCAAAACGATAAAGGTAAAATCAACTTAAATTAGCAAAGGTTTGCACGTTTGACTCCAGTTTATTGCAATCAAAACCAAATTGGGATTCACTGCGTTATTGTAAAGCACATAACATTAGTATTCTGAGCAAGGCCTCATCTAATGTATGAAATCCATACAGTTCATGTAAACCCTGAGCACATCTAAGTAGAGCATTTGAACCTGGGAAGATTGCCATAGTTAAACCAAATATGATAGGTATTGCAAGAGAGGAGAAAATTGCTGGGAAATCCTGTATAATAGTTTCTTCACAATCCCTTTGTCCCGCGACAGGGAAACAATGTCTAGATTACGTTAGAGCAAAATCAAACCACGTTGTCAAATTACTTTGAAAAACTAGCCAAGAGCAATTTACATTTAACAAAGTGATGGGCTGTGCCACTGAGAAACAACAAGCAAGAGCCACTGGAAGGCCAACTAGTTAGGGGTGGTTTTAATCCAAGTTAGAAGGTAATGAGATGACAAATTTGTTTCCCTGTCCCAACACTATCTTTCCATAGATGCCAAGATGAGGAGATCAGGATGTAAATAGTACCATAACATTTGACTTTCATTTTAAATAAAGTGCATGAGCAAATGGGTTGGCAGGGAAAAGAGAAAAGCAGCAACAACCTATGGATTTGTCTTTGTATCCAGCTGGGATCCTGGTTGTGCTTGTTTGTAATACACAAGACTGGGGTTCCTTTCACAAAAGTCTCTAAACTCCAATGTGGAAAAGTGGTCTTTCTACCTACAGTCTACAGCAATATAAAATGAGATTATTTTTCTTCATGTTCTTCCCGAGAATGGAGGGTTTATGAGGAGACACATATAGAAAGTAATGGGTATAAAAACCCTCTCAGTAGACTGTTAGGCCAGAGACAAAGGTAATTCATAGGGGATTTTTTCATCTGAAAGCACATATCTGGAAATTAAGACCAGATCTTTAACATTTTTCTGCCTCCAGGAAACTTAGGTTTTTCCTGTGTTTTCTGTATTTCTAAGCATCTTTATTCCTTATTCAAAATACATAACATTTGTTTAAGCCTTTTTTTATATCAAGGACATTAAAACTCCTGTCAGTGGCATCCAATCAATACACTGCCAGTACTGGGGCCAGCTTTCTGGATGAACAGAATAAGGAAAAAACAATACAGCTCTCTTAACTCTTAGAGTTACATTATAGGAACTTTTAGGTACATAATCCACAGCTTTATTAGCTATTCACAACTGCAGTATAAGATCCAGGTATCCAAATCAGACATCCCACTGCTAACCAAACATATGAGCTGTGAACAACAACAATGTACCTACCAAGAGCTGTAAAACAATTTTGGTTGGTTTTTTTGTTCAAGCCGAAGCAGAGCATTTCAGTACTCCTTGTACACGATGCCTTTCTGGAGTACAGTAGCCTTGTGACAATGAGTGAGTATTGATTAAAAATAAAGAAAAAGCAAGATAAATGCCTAGCTAATGCCTTGAATTTAGAATGATGGACTGACATCTGTTCCTACATCTCTCAATCACCGTATAAGTGATAAAGTATCACCACTAAGACTGTAGCAGAAAGGATAATTTCTGCCTTGGCCGCCCATCCCAGTTTATTTTGGTAGCACTGCAACAGGCTTTTTTCTCTCACCCTCAAAGTCCTCTTAAAATATGGGAATCACTTCTGTCGTGCCTTGTGCGACCAGCTGAAAAATCTGAAAGATCCTGATCTTGCAGCCTGAAAGTCATCTGGAAGCAGCTCTGTGTAACTGACACCATAATGCACAGGATGGTGTTGCTGGCATTTACTGGGAAAGTGAAGCAACACGGAAGTATCATAAAATTTCAGGGTTGCAGTATTGTAATAGGAAGTTTATAGAGAGGTTGGATTTTTAAGGACAGGCTGGGTATCAATTTGGTCCAAAGTTTTTATTGTGCTAATGAACTGTAACAGCTCTAATCTATTTTTAGATGGTGGCATTTCAAGTCTCTCAGCTCCTCAGTTCAAAATCCATAATGTGGAGATAATATACCACTTTTCTACCTCACAGGATATGTGAGGGTAGTAATTGTGAGATTTTTCAATAGCGCCAGCTAAGCATATGAAATACCTAAGCAGGAGAACAGCAAAATATACAATTTGTAGCTTAGGAATTGCCTAAAATCTCTAATTGATGGAAAAGTGCTGGGAAAAAGATTGCTTTGCCTTTATTTTTTCTTATCACAGTTCCAAACCACCTTTTAATAGTCCCTGTCAGAGACAGACACTTGTCTAGACAAGAACTTGGTTTGATCCAGAATTTTCTTCCCGGAGTTTCTACAAGAACTAACACAGTGAGAAAGAATGAGGCAAGGAAAACAAATACAATCTCTACAATTTATTTTCACATTCACAATTATTCTTTGGGAAAGCATACGCCAATTATGCCTGCCTGCTTCTCAAGCCATTATTAATTGGCTGATTACACAAAACAGAAGTGGATAAAATGTGATCTGAAAGACCTGAAAGAGAGCGAGTAAGATCCTTGAGGCTAAATTCACAAGAGAGAAAATGCTGCAGCTGTAATTTTAAAAGATGATACCTTTAGCCCTGCTATGGCTGTGCTTCCTTACAGCCCCTGGCAAAAAGAAAACCAAACCAAGTCCAGCCCATACCACATTTTTAGTGTGTCCTTTGTGTCCAGCCTACTACGAACAAAGACAACTGGGAACGAACGTGTTTTGGCTCTGCTGGAGAACATGAGTAACCAGTATTGCAGATTTTCTTCATGTGCTCTTTCACCCGGCTCTACCTTGTCCAAAGAGATGATTTGGTTCTGGTAGAACAGCTTTACCCACAGCATCACCCAGAAAAGCAACTCCTGCTATCTACCTGTAAAAAATGAAGCCCATTTTAACTCAATTTTTCCTACCATATCCATACCTCATTCTCACCCAAACCCCAGCCTGGAAAACCAGGACCCTGACATTTGCTCTCTCTTTGTCATTGTTCACAATTAATTAACTAATTCAGAACAAAAGGTCTCTCAGTTACAGAGGCTTGATGTGGACACATCTCTGATCATACACGAGGCCCATATAAATCAGATTAATTCTCACTAAAATCAAAAGAAGTGCTGCTGGTGGCAGCAGCAGAGAGAGGATTTTACCTCTGGGAAGAGTCACAGGGACCAGGAGGCAGCCCTCTGCCATTTTGCATCAATTGCTTGCCACAGCCCTGGCTAGTCAAAGCCAGGGTGTCACAGAAGGTCTCTGAATAACTCAGAAGCCAGCTCAAGCCGTGGCATACTGAGTTTCCCTCAACACCTCAGCCAAAATTTGAATGTAGAATTTGAGAGCTGAAAGCTTACTTTGATAAGCTATCATGCCCCCGATCTGTCCTAAAGACACTGAAAAATGATTTTCCTGGAGGCTTCTCTCCTGCTCTCACATATCTTGCTCTCCAGGAAGACGTCAGCCCATTAGGTATGGCTGATCCCCACACACCTGTGAATAGCAAAATATCCTATTTCTACAAGCAGAAAAGGAACCCAGAAAGAGCTCCTATTCAAAAATGAAGCACAGCCAACATAAAAATTGGAAATTTGACTTTTACTAGTCTTAGAGCATCTTGCCCTTTGAACAAGCAAGTCAGTGAAANAAATTTGAACGTAGAATTTGAGAGCTGAAAGCTTACTTTGATAAGCTATCATGCCCCCGATCTGTCCTAAAGACACTGAAAAATGATTTTCCTGGAGGCTTCTCTCCTGCTCTCACATATCTTGCTCTCCAGGAAGACGTCAGCCCATTAGGTATGGCTGATCCCCACACACCTGTGAATAGCAAAATATCCTATTTCTACAAGCAGCAAAGGAACCCAGAAAGAACTCCCATTCAAAAATGAAGCACTGCCAACATAAAAATTGGAAATTTCACTTTTACTAGTCTTAGAGCATCTTACCCTTTGAACAAGCAAGTCAGTGAAAATAAGGACTTTCAAAACCAAACAGTGGCAGACTTTGCTGTAGCAGGTCAAGACTTTTTTCTGTCCATGCTGCCTTTATCCCCCAGTCCTCTACCAGCAGAGCACCACGGACAGACCTTAGGGCATCAGAGGAGGTGGTGACAAGAAAGCGCTGCAGCAGGGACGGGGCTCCTCAGCCTGTCCACTGCTGAGGTATGTGGCCTCTGAGGGCCAGGCTGCTGGGGAGAAGGGTAAAATCCAGCACTGCAGCCAGCCTTGCTCCTCTCTCAGAGCCCACTTAGATACCTCCTGGCTTCTCAGATGGGGTTTTGAGCCTTTCAGCCCAGACAGGCACACCAACACCTCAAAATTTCGTTCACAAGAACTGAAAGTGCTGGGAGACAGGTGTTTGTTACTGGTGCAAACCCAGAGGCTTGTAATTGTTCCGGTTTTGACCTCTGGATATTCATGTGGACCATTTCTCTTGGAAATGCAGGTTTGCACTCTTTTTTCCTACCTTTTATCACCCTTCCTGATGCCTTTTCCCAGCAAGCCCCCAGTTCTGGCAGCACACAGTTAAAATGCTTAGGCAATGCCAGTGGCTGTTTGAAATGCAAAGGGACAGAAATGATTAGTGCTATCAAACTTTTTATTTTAATGGAAGCTAGACAAGCCCCAGGCATATTTGCACCTGCAATTGCTTGCTCCTTGCACTGCTGTGCCCCATAGATCTGCTTGTTTCAATTGACCCTAAGGCAGTTACCTGCAGAATGTATCCATATCGTTTTCTGCTTTCTGCTGACACATTTTCAAATCACAGATTTAATGGTCATAATTTTCACATTTAAAAATCCGGCTGTGCACTCCAGTGCTGTATTTATTTCCAGGTGGAAAAACAAAGTCTTGTGTTGTCCAAATCATCTGAGCTGCAGACAAATAAAGGAGTGTTGGGGGTCGTTTAGGGTTTTTTTCCCCAGACTTTAATGTTTCTCCTGTTTACTAGTAACAGTGGATTTACATATGCAGTTGCATTATTCAATCACTACTAAAAAAATTCAGGCAAAAAGAGTTAACAGAAGACAGATCAGAGAGGAAAGGTGAAGGAGGAATCATCATCGTCATCATCCTCAAGGAGGTGAAATAGATTCCTCCCCCCAAATCACATAAGTCAACACTCATGAAAAGGTAACTCATGGGAAACCCTTATCACACACCATGGGAAAGGTCCTGCTTCTCCCAGGGCCAGGTTGTACAGAATTGTCCTCAAATACACAGGATTATCCCACAATTTACCATTAAAGAAATAAATTCCCTATCAGTGGGATTATATACAATACTTATTTGCAGAGCTAATCTGTAGTCCAGTATTGAAATCAGTTTTACTCCGTCAAAAATACAAGTCATGCAAAAGTTCCTGACTGATTGCTTTCTGCCTGTCTCAAAGGAGTCTGCTGTACAGACGGTTCAACCTTGAAATCCCCTTTCCACTCCTTTTTTCCCAGCTTTGCTTCTCTACCATCTATGAAACCTCACCTCTCGGTCAGAATTGCTCCAGCTGAAAAGGACGAGGGATGATTCTGCCCCTCTGGAGCCAGTTAAGGAATGTTTTGACTGGAGCATCTTGTAGTGCTTCTCCTTCTTCTTCTTTTTTTTTTTTTTAAACAGTGCGTCTGCATTATTGATTTTGGGGGTTATGTGTTACAAGACAGAAAGGAAGAAAGGATATATTTTTTTTAAATGCCGAAAAGATTATAATGTTTTTTTAGTTTGTTTTTCTTTTGCCAGAGGGACTAAGTGCGTGCTCACTTCTTCAGTTCCTCGTGATGCAAGCTGCTGTGTTGCCATCGAAGGCTCAGAAGAAGCTCCTGTTTGCATTTCCTTAATTAGCCTTTAACTTTTTGTGGAGGCAGAGAGAAAAGATCTCGATGAGTTTTAAGGACTGCCATTTCTGTGGCAACAGCCATAAACGGGGATTACGTAGGTGACAGAAGACCTTCAGAACAGATGTGTCCTCTGGAAAAAATAAGTGATGTTTATAGTGCCAGAAATCATTTGCTGCAGATTTGGGGAAGGCTGCCTTTCTACTGCCCTTTATCCCTATCTTCAAAGAGGATTGTGTGTGAATACAATTGATTAATAGATAGGCATTTGAGGGAACTAGCACATCTTTCCTTTTCAGAGAAGGCAGCCTCAGAGCCTAAGGATAGGAACATCCTAATTTGCTGTACAATCAAACAACCGGCTCTTATTGTGGATTTCATGAATATGTTCATTTAGGCCATTGAGCAGCAGGGTACGTAAGCTCACGATCGGCTTTAACACGTGAAAAGTAACATGTTGCCCTGGTTTTTGCTAAGCTTTCTGTTTTTAACCTTGGAGTCGGATTCTTTCTCACACAGTTTTATGTAAATAATAGCCAATGTTTACTTAACGGTATTTTCTGGTTTTCATTCCTTTTGTGATAAGAGAACTTTAATGAGCATCTTTCTTCTCCAGTGGGATTGAGAAGGAAGTGACATGCTCTCCAATCCCTTGTGGAGTTGGGAATTGTATAAAAATGTGACACATATCAATAATAAAGCTTTTCCCCTCCTTTCTGCTGAACCTGGCAGGTGTGAGAGCCTCTTTATTGTGTCTTCCCAGACACAGTAACATTAGCAAGAGTTTCACAGGTTTGATAGCATCAAAGTAGTGTACGAATTGATATAATTGGCGAAAACTGGAATAAGGAAACTCACCATACTGGATCAGATTTCCTCTGTACCCAGTATCCTCCTCCTTCCAGCTGCTCTGGGATCCTTTACAGCAGCTTTAGTCACAGGGCCGGACACAAACGGTCAAGAAGGATTAGAAAAATCTTTTTTAAAAAAAATTAAATAATAATAAAACTGAATTCTGAAAAGCAAAGGATAAAACTTAAGAAAGTTTATTGCTGGCAGTAGGTCAGTCCTCCCGGGCGGCGGAATGAGAAGTGGTTGCAATTATCAGCTCTGCGTGTTTGCGGTCATTAGGGATTGCTAACCACCTTTAATCACGGCTGCGGTTCAGCTCCCCCAGGGCAGGGGGGCCGGCATTTACACCTGCAGCCCGTAATTACAGCCACTTCCACTCCCCTGCACCCGGGCACCGAGCGGCTGCCAGGGGCGGCCTGGGAGGAGCTGCTCGCACAGCCCAGCCCCGAGGAGGGATGCTCCGCCGAGGAGCCGGGATGCAGCGCTGGAAAACAGGGCAGGGATGCAGGCAGGCACGAGCCGGGTGAAGCAAGCCTCAGCAGGAGCCTTGTGCAAGCCCCCAAAAATTAAAGGCTAGCTAAAGCTGTGGATGCTGACATCGTTTTAAACCGTGAGAGGCGAATTTCCGTATTCTTATATTCTTACAAGAATATTCATAAATATTCTTTTTGAAAATATATTCTTAAAATATAAATATTCTTAAATATCTATAGCTCCTAATATATTCTTAAATATTTTAATATATTAATATATATATTCCTTA